>JAYRBW010148977.1:0-14481 GCA_036023295.1 Invenusta paracnida | reverse complement strand
AGACCACACCAAGAGCCAATCGACTTCTCGCAGGATTAGCAACAATGCATCATTTACCAATTGCTTGACAACTAGTGCATTATTGATCAGAAATAAAATGTTAAAAATACATTAAATTGAAATATTTCCATTCTTTTTTAGAACCAGTATATATGTAATATATATATATATATATATATATATTAGAACCAGAAACATGTATATCTTACAATAATAAGTACTAATTAGATAAAAAATTTATTGAAACGAAATTAAATTATCAAATCAAAATTAAGAACAACTTCATTGATGGAGTAAGATCCGCCATCCAATCATAATGCTGCACAAAGTCACATGACTCCATAAGGAAACACTTACAATAAGCGGTTTAAATTAAAAGTTGTAGTTACAAGTTTTTACAAGTTACAAGTTTTCCGTTTACATGTTTGAAAAATATAAATCTTTAACTTCCGGGAAAATGTTTGTAAAACGAGTTCTCCTTAGCTAAGAAATCTGTAGCGGAATCATTATACATTCGTCACAATTTTGCATATAAAACGCGATAGGCTATAAATAGCTTTGGCATTTCTCCGTTTATAAGTGACGATTAATTCTTTCACTCTTAATTTCGATGAGTCATCATGCCTACGTCATTTCAATCTCTAAGGAGAGTACTTACGTAGATATAGAGATAGATACATTAAATCATATTTTTATAGATCAAACAATTATTCTGAGTAAACGATCAAGTGGGAGAGATTAGAAAAGGTTGAGAAAATAAGATTGGCCTGATTGTGTAAGAGGACTATTAAGAATGGGCTGGTTGTGTCAAGCACAGTGAGCCATGCTCAGAAATTCTAGTGAAGAGATGGTGCATTTAGTTTGACCAATGTAACACCACTGCATATTCTCAGAACTGGTAAATTGGTAAATTACACGAGATTTTAAAGCACGAGAAAAACGATCTTGAAGCGAGAAATAGCGAGATATTTTAAACGATTTAAAAGTTAGATTACACTGAACATTTAGCATAATGGATACCGTATAGTGGGTAAGCGTTTTAATTTTTGTTTGAGAAGAACCGAAGGACGGCCAAAAAATGGGAAGGACTATAGCCAGATACAATTATTGCAAACAGGTTACTAATCGAAGGAGGAAACATATATTTATTTAAGAGCGATACACGCTCTGAATATAAGAATTAAGAAGAAAAACTGTGGATAAATTATTGATATTTAGTAATATATTATATATAACTTGTTTAATCTCTTTAATCTGTCATCTCATATATTTGTATTGTACCAGATTTTGTACGTCATTACTCATCATTAACAGTAAACTATATTTCTATTAATTTATAAATATTATCTTTGCTGGTGATATCTCTAAAATACGAAACTAATATGTAAATATGTAGGAATATGTGTATTATGAACAAGCTTATCTTGCCCTCTTATTTCGTATTATGAAAGTTATTTATATACTTTCGGTTTCGAAAAAACAGGAATTACTCTTTGGCAGATGAGTGCTCTGTCTAGTTTGTAGTATACCAAGTCCAATATGAGTCCAATATCAAGTCGTCGTAGCAGGCCAAGCTGATCTTCATCTAAAATACTATCTACCAGATAATTCGGTAACTATTAAAATCTGCTCTATCTATTGATTTAATTTAAGAATAAATGGAATCTCAGTTTTATAGTCACTTTGGTTAATTTTCGTGCCTTTTAGAATCACTTGTAATATATTTGACACGTGTATAGACTAGCATCCCTAAAAATTGAGGTCCGGCCTGAGTCCGCCTACTAGATTGGTTACGGTAGTAAAAGCTTGGCGTTGTTGGCAAGCTGTAATTACTCCGAAGTAAAAAGTCTAACTTTATTACTTAAAAAAGAAAAGTTTGAGAGTCACAAACTGTCTCGCAAGAAAGTCTGAAGAGATACATTAAATTATTATAGAATCGTTGAAATATCTACATTTGATGCTTGCTTGAAAGTTGAAGTAAATAATGTGAATAAATTACAGTATATACCGATTTAATGTATGTTCACTGTATAACTATATATTCTTAGTGATGCATTGAAAATGTACAATAAACTTAATAACAGTATATAATTTTATATTGATTCAAAATAGGAAGCCAAAAATCAAAAAGAATAACTTACTATAGAATACAAAAAATTAAATTAAGCGTTCGAAACATAAAACATTACTTCGCTTTGTTCGTAAGTTAACTATTTAGTGCATTGAATCGTCATACAGTCATTACAGGTAAATCAATGTTGTCACTTATGTTACCATTCCATGACGATGACTTCTTGCTCTAAGGCTACAGGATACAGAATATAAGAGAAACAATCATGTGTTACGTGTGGTAATATGACAATATACTGACTCATGCAGTTTTAACACAGAAGCAGGGGAATCCAGTTGGTGAAATGACATCATGACTAAAAATAGAAGACCTCTTGTAAATCCAGTTGAAGTATCCTCCAGCTTTTAAATGGCAAATATATGTATGACTGAAATAGTAGACGTGTTATAGTGTAACTAATATCATTCAAAAGTTTATATTTTCAATTCTACAATCAGCAAAATGAAAGATTTATAAAATTACACTCAATTTATCGTATATCATTAATTCTATTTCGTGTCACGTGAATATTCAAACCAAAATACTGATTTCTGATTGGACGAAAGCTCTTGCCCTGAGATCGATAATGCGAGTAAATTGAATCTATATTTTTTAAAGTTGGAGCTAGAGAGACAACATTTTATAAACATAGTTGTAAGGTTCCCGTATTCTTTTGTCATTTCCTCAAATGACCATTTATACTTCACTAAACAGTCCGCAATGCCTTTCACATAATGTGTTCCCTTCAATCCAGATCGACCCAATCGAGGGCGAAGTTGTCTGGACCGGTGGGACTGCCGGACAAGTAGGAAACCCTCACTTCACATTCGAGTACCCCAACACCATACCAACTGGGAGTGGTCGTGGTCGAGGACGGGTCACCCCGCGTGGGAGCGCCTCTCTCATGATGAGTCCAGAAAAGTGTCACATGTTGGAGATCTTCGAGCGATGCCGCGATCCAGACCAAGCTCAGAGGCCCACTATCACCGAGGTTTGGACTAAATTGCACAAATTGCAAGCTGATTTGGATCGCATTCATGAAGGGGACTGATTCTTGAGTTGTCATGACAGTACGTCTCCTGAGGGTGGTCCCTTCAGTCGTATAAGTTCTCGGTGTATATATATAGTATTGGATGTAGATTTCCGTTTGGTAGTATGTGCCTTCCGTGTGTGCCTATTTGGGAAATTAGTTGAGCTTTGCTGTTGACAAAAACTCACACCGACGCATTACCGGTGCATCATTGGTTATTATCAAAGTAGCAGGCCAAATAATTCATTGCATAGTCGAATATGAAAACAGATTTTATACCAAATCGTTGGGCAATAGAAATATCGATCTCATTATATTGATTAACATACGATAGGTACCTACATTTAATTGGTGCGGCTAATCTATGTTTTAAGATTCAGTCAAAATTTGAAAATTTGAATATTTCAATTTTTAACGTATTGTTTGTAAAAATATAATTAATAAATGCCTTATAGTCAATATGACATTTCAATTACTTATATACAGAGTCAGAATCGCTGCTGATATGTTTTCCATTTATATTCTATTATACTTTCTACTTTCTATGGATTGATTTTGTTGTATTATTATTATGTAGGTATTATTATCATTTGCTACATTTAATATCAAAATTGTGCATAATATAATTTTAGATGATAATTACTTGATCAAACACACACACACATATATATTATATATATTTTGTAATTTATTAATCTATTTTCTGAAAAGTATCATAAAATTAACTTATTACTGCAAAATGCCTGTTTATAATAGCAACTTATTAATATCTAGATTTGTCGTTTTATTTTAATCAGTTGGACTTGTATGCATTTATCGATATATTATTCAGGCAATACTGTGTGTTTTAGGGCAACTTATATATTTCAAAAAAACTATTTACTATTTATATATATGTTTTATAAAATGCAAATCCACAATATTGTGAGTTTGTCCGTCACATATGACCTTTGCATAATAATAACCTAAATATACAGATATATTAGATTAATAATTCCTATGTTCTTTCTTTATCTGGGGGGTTATAAGAGTCATGGAGTATAATATGCATGTCATGTTAACTCTTACTTTATTTGTAAGGAGTGCGGGTGTAGGTTTCATTGCAGTTCTCAATAACACATCATCGAGTATTGATTGACCTACTATCATGTCTTAATCAGCTAACTAAGCTATATTGAGTTTTCCGAAAATATATAACCTTAAAGCCTCAAATTTATGATCATACATGTACAAGCAAAAGGTGGCTATAGATATTGCACTAAAGGAATGTTATCTAAGTGCATTTAAGTATTACACGTTGCAATGCAACCAGATATGCCACGTGCTCAGAATATCGACCGTAAAATTGTAAGTATTTTGAGTAATTTTAACTTACTCGTAAATCTTAGCTACTTAGGTATATGACGGTTTGCAAGCCCAAGAATTGCTGTAGTGGATAACATACATATGTCATGAGCATTTTAATGTTTCTGATATTAAAGAATAGGATAAAATTGTGATATTTTGACCAGTTTACATAACAATGCATATATTTTTAAAGAAATTAAACGTACATTTTATTCATATTTTGAATAAGAATTTTATATATATCATTTTGTTCATTTATAGTTATTATTTACATCTTACAATCATAATCAGCCGTATACATAATAACACTTACCGTCTAAATATATTTGAATATCAATTACTACCCTAATTTTTGCTATAACATTGGCCTGATAATGATATTCAAATATATCTGCATACTAAATAATACGATTTATAACTCTACTATTGCTTGTAAGATGTAGAAAATAACTATAGATGAACACAATTATATGTAACATTCTTATTAAAAATATGAATAATACGTTTAAATGTCTGAAAAGCTAACTGGTAAAAATCACAATTTACTCCTATTCTTTAATATGGGAAACCGTTTTTACCTAGGTACAAGTCATTCTTTCACATTTTGAGGTCATTCAATCTAGCGCTTTTAACTTGAATAAACCTCCTCAGCGGCTATACTAACAGAAGCAATCACTGTATGCTTGAAGCTTTAAAAAACCGGCAAATATTTTGGCGGCAATTGAAGTTAGTCTACTATTTTATGTATTAACTCGGTGTCGTGGTACCGCCTTTAAATAACAAAGATGTTAAATTATGTCAAAAAATTTACAAAAAAACATAGTTTGTTACAATTTAATTTTATGCGCATGTTTTTTTATAAAAATATAAGAAAAAACGTTTTTCTTTTTTAAATATTAAGATTCTATTTAGTATTTGAATATGTAATGAATATAAACTATGTCCAAAATTATAGTTTTTAATGGATAAGTATCATTTATTTATTGTTTTATATAATCTCAGGCAATCCTTTCAATCGAAAACTATTGCCAACTTTGATACTGAATGTTATCGTCAATTATTTTTTAGAGTGAGCGAGGGTTCTTGTCGCCCCCCTATTAAAATATACTTTAGTAGTGTAGGTACTATAGTGATTAAAATTGGCACCCAATTAAATAAAAATGATCTACAGATGACTTAGCATTTGAAAATGTTCTTTTTAAGAAATAAAAAGTTACAGCTAATTTAATTTTTAAATTACATAAAAAAAGTCAACATTTTTTTCAATTTTTCAATTTTAATCGAAATAATTGACTATATGATAAAGTACTGAGTATCTGAATATTATAGTGCGTGTTGGTGGTTCATTTTGTATTATCAATGAATAGATTTCACTAATATCCACCCCAATTTTATACATTTTGTTGTTTTCACTTATAATTAGATGAACTAAAATATATGGGGTCACCTGCTATAGCAGACCCTCAGTGGAGGTAACAATGATGAAAATAATATTAAAAGTTGTTTAACATAAAGTTAGGAAAAGTCATGAAAGCTGGAGATCACGCGATTTTACAAATAACAATGGCAGAAAAAATAAAACAGGGGGGGGCCGATTCAGCCCCTCCCCGGTATGGATAAGGTTAAGGTAAATATTATCATGCCTAACGAATCGTATCATGAGCTGCAAAATATTTTATTCTCTTGAAAATGAAATTAATACTCCTATGTATGAATAATATTTCAATAATCAATTTACAAAACAACTGTCAAACATGCAACTACTCAGAGAAGGTACGGAAATATAATATACACATGCATATACACACATACATATATATGTATATATACGAGTCGATAAAGAAGGTTAAAATATAGAATTATACTGGTATAGTGAATGTAAATATGACAGGCAACTATACCATTGCTGAAAAAAAGTAATAAGATTCACCAAACGGTAAAGTCAATTTGTATTTCATAAGTATCGATTTTTTTATATATTATGTTAATTTTCATATTATATGAATTTTCAAAAGCAATTATTTCAATTACATTTAAAGAAACTAACAAATAAATATACTACTTAGTCAGTTATATTTAAATAACAATGAATAAAAAATGATGCTTATTTAAAATAACAAAACATGAAAATTTCAATAATTATTTAATATATTTAATAGGTTGGCAGATAAGAATATCACCCGTAAATATTTAGTGCTGATACTTAAATAAATCGTAAAACTAAAAAAACAACGTCTGTAAGAATAAATATTTACTTCTCAAAGCATCACGTATTTAGTATACTAGTTATTTTACTATAAACAAATAATTGACGTTTTATTGGAAAAAAGTCCAAAAACTATGTTTATATTTTGTTTATACTAAACGTTCTAAATAATAAGAAATAGTTTTAGTTTTTTAGCAAACATAATAATGAATTATAAATGTATATGTAAAAGTATAAATTTTCGACCATTTACAAAACTTTAAAAATGAATGAGAATAAATCAATAATAAGCACAGAATTGCAGAAATAATTGTTTAATATTACAAATTTTCGAATGGCATCCCTTTCGGTGTGTATACCTATATTAAATTGCTTTAACTCATATCAGGAGTTATATTATTAATATACATATAAAGTTATATTAATAGGAGAATATTTTGAAATTTTGTGATATTATACAATCATTTCCTCTGTGTAATTATTAATCTCGATTTATCCTTGATTTACTTTTTGAACTTTCTAATCTTAGGCTGTAAAGAAAAAAACTTTGTCTTCATTAATATTTACAAATCAAATGCAATTTTACATGTTAAAATTATGATGCAATCTTTATTTAAGTATTTATTTTGTAAAACATATAAATTGGCAAATATTTAATATTCAAATTTTTAAAAGAGGAATATTGAAACTGCAAATATATTCATTTTAAAAAGGAAACCAATTTAGTTCGGTTTCACAACATATATTTACAGTTGTGTAGGCTAATAAAATCCACAAACATGACTAATTACATAATCCAAGAAAAATTCCTTAGCAAACTTTAAACAGAATACAATCTTCAATATCTGGTGTACATATAACTATGTACATCAAAATGCTATTTATAGTGGCAGAAATACTCAGGACACACCCTTACTAAATAAGTTTGTCATTCAAGCGTTGTGCATTACATAAAATATGTGAGTGTGAGCAATTACATATAATATCGATATTGTAAATGACATAAACCAGCAGAATATCTTGCACATAAGCTCTCAGTTCATTTAAGTTATGACATATAACTATATTTAATATAACATGCAATACAAACAAAAATATTACATACTTAAACATATTGTATAAATATATATAGAGTATATGTATATGCATACCTATCTATATAAATTACTCATGCCCAAATATTTCTTTCTATAAGAATTCTCCAAAAATGGAATACTCCAGTAGAAATTCAAAAATAACCCAAACATAATTTACCTAACTAAACGATAGACTTTAATAAAATAATTACCATTTCAAATAGAAATATGATTAATATGCCAAATAAGAGAGGAAATTTACCTGACCAATACTGCTTGTTGACCGCTGCTGCATTGGCATTGTTCAGCAAGAGAATTCGTGCTGACTCAATATGTCCCAGAGTGACACAGAGCATAAGAGGAGTTCGACCCCGGGGATCTTTCAATTCCAAATTGTGCTGTAAAAACAATAGAGATGAGGGTAAAATTAATATAACAAAATAATCCAATTAAAATCCTTAATTTAGATTTTTCTAATTAAATACTAATTAAATACTATTAAATTAATCTATTCAGCAAAAATGTAATATAATTATAAGCCAAAAATAGCAGTGTGTTAGTTCAAACCATAAAAGAAATATCCGTTACATATGTTAGCTCTTTAGTAATCGAGCTAACTACGTTTTTTTATTGTTAAGAAAATTATTAAGTATTATAATACTGTTATGCTGTTAATGCCATTATAATACGTTTATGTCTTAATTAATAAAAATATCAAATGTTAAATTGATGAATACATAAAATTAAAAGAAAATCCATTAAACGGATGTGTTATTTCTTTTATGGGTTGAGCTAACACACTGTTTGCCATTTTTGGCTTTATTAATATTATTATTATCGCTCACCTTTCCAGATTCAATTTCTTCCTTTAAATGGTTATGCTCATTATTCCAAACAAAAAAGTGAAGAGGAAACTTGGCTTTTATATCCTCCTTCTTCATGTTGTATGCTTTGTGTAAAAAATATGTTTTGTGTTATACAGTATGTTAAGCAGAAGGTATAATTACATTAATGTAAAATCAAGAACAGAACAGCAATTTTAAATTCAAACAAAATTAGAATTTAAATGAAACTGACTCTAATAATTTTACATATGTACATGGCTCTACATAAAAGTAGATAGTAAAATAAATATATAATTGAAATTATTATTAATATATACATTTATGTTATATTATTTTTATAATATTCTTATAAAAAGAATCCTTTTACAATAAATCTAGCATGCACTAATATAATATTAATAAAATCTTATTTTATAATAGTCTTTAAAAAGTTATTTATTATTTAAATACTAAAACACCATGGTGGGCTGTGACATTTTGAATGACAGGCAGAATGATGTGAATCATTTTCAATTTTACCTGATATTTTCAGCTCATATTCCTATTATGAATTATTATTTAAGTCTAATACTAATATAATATTAATACTAGGCAAGTAAATGATTTAAAGAGGGTACAAAAAGTTTTCCAATACTAAAATATAAGGGTGAGCTGTGACTTTTTGAAAGACAGGCAGAATGATGTGAATCATTTTATTTTTTAATCTTACCATTTTCAGCTTAAATTCCTATTATGAATTTTATTACTTATATATATACATATTATTTTTGTTCTTATAATTTGAACTATCAATAAAATATTCTTCCATAAGCAAAAAAATGCATGTCTTGTTTAAACAACCTCACTCATGGGAACCATATATGTGCATATTTTATGCACATTTATTTTTAATTTGTGTATATTTATGAAATGTAACAAAAAATAAACTAAATAAAAAACGATGTAAATATACTATTAAGTTTGTAGTATTTAATTACTACTATCTTTATCAGTAAAAATTTGCCTCTACTTAAAAAAGCTAACACAAACAGACATATGAAAATACTTCAGCTTACTATTATTAATAAATTATTGTAAAATATTATTTTCAATCAAGGATATTAATTATTACATTAAAAAATTCTAATACAAGGTGAGGCGAATTTTCACACCATAGGATAGATATAATTCCATATATAAATTATATTATAGAAAAACTAATATTTTTTATATTACTGTTCAAATAACTTTCAAAAACTTGTGTTAATTTTGACCAATCCTTATCAAATATAAAACTGTACAAACATTATTTAAGACAAAATAAGTTTTTATGGTATTCTTTTGTTCAATTCTAAAATTAAGATTGTTGTATTTTTTTAATGTGGTTATGAAATCATTTATAGACTTATATTTAATCATTGCTCCACTAACATCTATAATACTGATTTTTCATTGAATGCTTGGGATATGATGTTCTACGGCTGTAGCTTAACTGTGTGCTTGTAACATACATTGTTTCTGTTTTAAGCATTGATAAAGATATAAAAAATCTATGCTAATAACCACTGCATACCCACTTAAGTTCTATGTATTTTTAATTACAAATTAAATCACATTTAAGACAACTTTTACCAGAGAGCTTTATGTTGAAGCCTCCCAAACAGAACTGTCAACTGAGGGCTAAGAAGTGCTTTCAAACTGTGTAGTTGTTAAGGAACCTCTTCTGACCAAAAACCATAATTAGATTTATCTTCAATTGGGTCAAGACCATAAAAATAGGATTTTTGAGCAATGGAGGCACATCTGTTTTCCAATGAGACTACTATCCACTGTGTCATATCAAAAGCAGCAGTATAGCAGTCAATAGCCAAATTTGTATATGGTTAGTTTTGAACCTGGTGACCCCAGATTCAAATCCTGGTTATGCCATTTGTTAAGGTTATTTTTTGTTAATAAAAAATTATAAACCATATTATCTTCTATTCAAATTATATTGTGTGATAAATAGAGAATAATAAAAAATATCTAAAATAATATTATCTTTTAGTTACCTGTTTTGTATTAAAATACTTATTAATAGAGTGAAAACTGTAATTTCTGATTGAATATTTATTTATGTAAAATATAGGCTTTAATGCAATCTAGGTTGCAAAAGAACAGTATGTAAATAATAAATATAGTAAATATATAACATTTTCTTTTTTCCAAATTGTTATCAAAATTGTATAGTTAAAGTCTTCGGCTAAAACCATTAAACTATTTTTTATTAAGTTTAGCTAATAATAATTGTGTTTAGCATAGAGTACTATTAATAGATAGTTGGAACTCTTCGATTGATATTATTATTTCAAATAATATTGAAAACAGTTTGATACTATTTTGGTACCAAAAAGCATTAAATAAAATAATCCTTTAAATATAATTTTCATAAAAGAGATAGAGCTATAAAAATTATATTTTGTAATTGTCAGACAATGTGGGTATGTATTTTAAATTAGTTCAAAATTAACCATTCGAATATTTTTTACTATACTCTATAAATATAAAACAAAATATATATATATATATTTTTTTTAAATAAAACAATTTTCTATTGATACATTTACAATATGAAACATGAAATTTGCAAGATTAGATATAATTAATCCGCCTATACTATATATAATAACTATAACATAGTCTTGTTTTTATTTAACTGAAAAGAAAACTTTTATTCAGTCTATTAATATATACATTATATAAATTTATATTATTTTAATAGTCTTGCTTAAGATGCTTAATTGTAGATGTGGACTATTTTTTATAAAAAGAAGAGTGTCAGTTATATCAGAATCGATTTTTACTTTCCCACAACATACCACATTATCCAGAGTTTAAGTAATATGCATACTATTGATTTAGTTATTATTGGATATGGGTATATCAGCAGAGAAATGCGATTATTTCAATGGATAATTATGGAAACTGATAATTCTAGACTGATAATTTTTATGAAACAGTCCCTGATGTTTGTTTTTGTTCAATCTGTATTATCTAGATGATGAGTATTTATGAAAAGATATATAATTAATTTGTAATTATACTTTTGTTATAAATGAATATAGTAAGTATAGTATGTACCAATCATAGACATTGAATAATATACACCCCTGGTCAAAAGTTTCACCACACCCTAATTGCATTCATCAATTTTTACTCTGCCCATTTCTGTTGCCTGTAATTTTACACCAGCACCCCAGAATGATTGCAGAATGATGCAATAATAACTGTTGTGTTCAAACAAACTTGTCTCTGTGGGTACTCCTCTAGTTATTGATTGTGTCAACATAGCCAGCCTGCATCTGCATTGAGTAGGTTGTATTTCTCTCTTTCTGCGCAGACTGGCAAGGCATGTGGCTAAGATTGTGTAAACATTTAGATGAGCAATTAAGACACCAACATTTGAGTGAAGAAAGTAGAAGTTAATGAAGTAACTTTGACATGCATTGCAGCTCCAACAACATAAATTGAGGTAAGAGATAGAAGTTAAAATTATATAATTTTGGCCTGCATTGCAGCTCATTTGTATTGGCTATGACATGAACAAAGACAGTGGTGGCCTATGATTGGCCATCCTGGGATTCTACTGAGATGGACCTAAATTATTAAATTCTTCTGAGTGCACTCATTTTGCACATTGAAGATGCCAAGACATCTTGGTTATGATCAGTGACTTTGCATCATCACTTTATATGAAGAGACAGACCACCCAGTGAGAAAGTTGGCTGATGACTTCAAAGTGGATCAACAGACAATCCAGCATTTACTCCCCAAACACTGCAAAACACTCTGTCTAGGACAGAGATAGGTCTGGATGTCCAAAAGCTAGTACAGCAAGAAAGCACTGAGTCCTGATAAGAATGTTAAGCGCCAAGTTCAAGGAGGCCCCACCAGATACTGAAGATTTGTACATTTTCTCTCCCATGTCTTAAGAAAATGAAAATGGTCTTCTTCAGGACCCCCTTTATTTTCTCTCCCATCCCTTTCCCTTGAGAATGCAAAATGGTCCTTTTTAGGACTACCACTCATTGATTGATAGCTCCTGATACACTAATAATACATGCAGAAACTGAGAACTAGTTCAAAAAATTAATATATACAACTTTTAAGATGAAAATGTGAGAATGATTAGGGTGCAGTGAAACTTTTGACCATGGGTCTAATTAAATAAACTAGATTTGTATTATCTAGATGTAGAGTATTAATGAAAATTTAATAGGAGATTGCATATTTGTATTATATCAAGTTTTCCTATATTTTGCACCATTCTTGTGAGACAATCAATAATAATATCCATAATTATTGTCTAACAATAATAAGATTAAAGTAAAACATAGAAAAAATCCATAAAATACCAGCTGTTTAATTTCTAGATTTCCAATCTAGTTCATTATATTATTCAATATCTACAGTATATACATATGACATATATAAATATGAACATTGTTTCATTCCTTGTTATACTTATATAAACATGTTGTATACTAAATGTATTAATAATGTATGTTTGTCTTATGTTTTTTCATTGTTTCTATTGTAGCATGTCATTATGTAGAACATCTTAAATATAAAATTCTTAAATTTAGTAATTATAAATAGTAGTGACTTTAAGAGTAGTTTACAGAATGTTACTTTAAAATTCATAAATTTCAAGATAAACTACTAGTAGTAGTATCTTGTTAAAAAAATTAAAATGGAGAACATGTGTCCTTTTTTTTATTTGTGCATCTATTTTTCTTTAAATTAGGATCTACCATTGATAGATATCACTTTATTATAATATTAAGCAAAAATGATAAGAGCATTGTCATTGGGAGCATGAGAAAACTGAATTTATAGATTGATGTAATCATTGTAATATTAATACTTATATATTAATATTAGTATGGCACAATTACTATTATACAGGGTTGGCCTTTATAAACCATAACAAGAAATTTTTTCATATTTTTAGGATCTCAAAGTTAATTAATTTGATTAGCTTCAAACATTAAGCTCAGAAAATGTTCTTTGGGAGACAGACACAATGCAGATAGATTTTGAAGCAGTTAGTCAGATTAAATCCATGCTGACAGGAGGAAGCCTCATTAACTGAATTATTGCATAATATGCTGCCGTATGAGTGTCTGGCTAGCACACATGCCTTGTGTTGTACTCAGACATCCCCTTCATTTTGGTTTGACTGAGTAATCACTGTCTGCATAATTTTCGCTTAACTGTTACATCATGCTCTCTACTCTGAACCTCCCCTCTCCATTATGCACACTGCTGTTGGCCAATCATGAAGGAATGCAATCCACCCAAAAATAATTGTGCTTTTTATTGACTCACAGTGAGTTTTGGATTCATTATTTGACTGAAACATGTGTCTTACTCATGACAAGCAAATTCAATTTGTCACTCTACATGAGACAGGAGTTACTTATTGTGCCCTAGCTGATCGTTTTAGAGTCTAAGTAGCCACCATTTCAGATATCATACAGAAGCATCATCAAACTGGCTCTGTAGATGACATCCCTCATCCAAGAAGGCCCAATAATACCACTGAGAGAGAAGATTGTCTCCTAATGCATCATTCAGTAAATCACCCCACCACCAGCAGTCAAGGCCTTTCTCAGAACATGTGAGAAATGCACAATCTCAACCTCAGTCCAAGTCTGATTTACAAGAGACTAGTTGCAACAGGCCACTACACCTACATTGCTTCAAAGAAGCCACCAATGACTGCCATACATTGTGCAGCAGTACCATCTTGTGTGGATCCAGGAGCCAGTTGACATAACTGTTGCTGATGACAAAATAATCTTTTTTCAGGTGAGACACCACTGCACCTTGTATAGACCACCCAG
>JAYRBW010148966.1:0-14482 GCA_036023295.1 Invenusta paracnida | reverse complement strand
TGTAAATATATATACATTAAATATACATATATATTATATACCCATTTATATTATTAAAAGCTGGTGGCTGCAACCACTATTATCAAAAATCTCATCAATTATTAGACAGCATTATTTTTAAATACAAATAATAATATGTCTAATATTTGTGGAGATTCTTGATAATCGTAGTGTGGTCACGGCCGCCAACTTTTATTTTTAAATATAGGTGTATAACATATATGTATATGTATATATAAAAATGTTAAAAATATTTTAAATAATGAATATTTTATTAAATCGCGGTTTATTAAAATAAAAAGCATGAAAAATAATTTAATGCAGGAATCTTCAAGATTACCAAAATAAGTATATATATATAGACAAATATAGTCATAGAAACAAGTATGCATATGGCATATGCTGTATGTATACCATTAGCAAATTTACATCTTTTGCATTGGTGAACTGTACATTTAGTTTGCAAACAAAATATGCAATTGGAGGATACAATCAATATGCTGTATCCAATTGAATATGTATTGTTTGTGAATAGAATAGCTATGAATTGACATCAATGGTTCATATAATTTGCATGAACCAAACATGCAATTGAATACAAATATACAAAATTTAAATTTCACACCTTTAAAACATCTCTAGTATCAATGATCTGACGACAGTCATATTACATGCTCCAAGTGTCACAGATTTTGACCCTGACACTAGGGCAATTCAGCTGTGGTATGAAGCACCAACTCAGTCAAGATGGCCCAACTTCAAAAATATTGATTCTGATTCTGATTGATTGTGAATGATAAGTGAATCCCCAACTGTAATGTGGCTCAGTATGTAATTTTAAGTAAATTTAACTATTATATTTTGACTCTTTCTATAGTAATTTATTTATTTATATTTTATATTAATAAATATAAAGTTTACACTTGGAATTAGAGGATTTTGTTTTCATTAAATAATCATAGAAAGCTATATGTGGATTATGTATTAATTTATACTTAACTGTAAACAATATTACATATAAATAGCATGTAAAAGCAAAAGTTTATAGGTGAGTGGAAAAAAAGCTGTATTTTGAACCCTGTAACAACATGCAGATTAGCATATTAGATTACAGGTCTGATTGCTAATTATTAATTCTTCATAAAATTTGACCAAGTAAATTCAATTTTTTGATCAATTAAGTTAATAAAATGATTAATAATTGTTACATTTTTAAGAATTATGTATATTCTAGCTAGTTCTATTTTTCACATGATTGTCATAATTGATTTATATTTACTAACATGATGCTAGCAGATTGAACAGCCATTTGGTAATGCATATAATAATATTCTAGATAATACTTACTATTGTCTGAATTAATTATTAATTTTTTATTATTGACTGGATATTTTAAAGTATTGAAGTCATAAACTTTATTCAAGAACAGAACATTCCCAGTCTTGGGACTGGTATGTGATTTTGCATTTTCAGCAAATTGGGAAATATTGACTCAAAAATGCAATTAATTAGGTTATGATGCAAAAATAAAGTTGTCAATTATGCAAAAATTAAATTTTTAAATCAGTACATTTTCATGATCACTTATATATAAATTAAATAAATAAATACATTTTCAAGTGATCAGGTGGTCTTTCTTAAGTCTATGTGGAAATCTTTTGTCACAGGAACCAAAAAAATTACTGGAGTATTTACCTTTTGGAGATAAATTTCTCACTGTCTACAAACTTCTGTCTCCAGCTCACCAAAAGTCACCAAAACTTGAGCATTTGGCCAAATGAGTGATCAAAAGAATGCTGGTCTTATTGATGATAAAGACATTGGCAAACTTGAGATAGAAGTGCAGCAATATCAAATGTCATCAAAGAATGACAATACAATTTCTGTGTCTGCATTTTGGAACAACATTGATAAAAATAGAAAAGCACCTCTTCTTCTAAAAGTGGCACATGCTATTTATATTTTGCCTCATGGGAATGCAGAGGTAGAGAGAGTCTTCAGCATGCTCCTTGACATCATGACTAAAAAACAGTCTCCTCACTCCCCACACTACCAAGGCATTGATTGTAACTAAATCTTGCCTGTGTGTTTTGAATGTGACTGTAGTCAACTTTCCAGTTGATTCCAAACTCCTACAGATGGCAGTTGATGCTAAAGCAGCATATCAAAAGAGGCTCATAGAGAGTGAAGTAAAAGAAAAGGAAGAGATTTGGAAGCAGCAAGAACAAACATTACATAAAGAGTTTGAGAATAAAAAAAAGAGTGCAAAACTGGTTAATATAGCTGTCACCACACAAGAAATGGAAGAATCAATACAAAAGAAATTATTAGATTGGGAAAAAATGCAGAAGATACAGGAACAAGCTGCAAAACAGTTGATGAAATCTGATGAACAGTTAGGGTAAGTGAATATAATATTAATAAGTACTTTGTCATACATTTAGTCAATATTAATAAAATGTGTTACATACAACTAACTTTTAATATATGTCATTATTATTACAGAGATCTTTTGAAGGAAAAAAGCAAGATGGACACCTTGAAAGAAAAAGAGCTCCAAATTACTGAACACTGTTTTGAAGAGGTTTACAAGGGGGGGGGGTTCAATTAATGGTATCAATGCAAAAATCCCCTGAAAATCTGTTGATTAACAGTGTGGTTTGTAAATGGTACATACTGTATCCTCCAACCACACATTTTGTTTGCAAACTGAATGTGCAGTTTGCCAATGGTATGTCTATCATATTCATAGATGTATCTCCAAAATTTGGTGATCTTGAAATTGAACATTACCACACTAAATTATTATTTTTAATTTCCCAGTGACAGCAAGTAATATCAGACAATAAGTCATTAAAAATAATGAACAAAACTTAGACTTTACTTTTAAAGACAAGAGATAAATATAATTATAATTCAGAAAATAATTACTACAACTGAATAAAAAAATATATAAATATAATACTAAAAAATACAGTAGTGAGAGATTTGATTCATGATACAAAAAATACAGTTATAATAATATACAGAATTATAATGACATATTCAATACCTATAGGATATTGCCAAAGACCTTTTCTTATTTAGGTATATACACCTCCAAAGAAACTTACAGATAAGTATCAAAAAGAGTATCCCTTGTCCTTGTTGCCCAGAAGTAAGTCTTACAATTACCTCAGCTGCTGTCCACAGAATTAGTAAAGTATTAGTTTCCATATATGAACTGTAGGATCATTTGCATTTAAATTCACAACATTTATATTATTTAAGTCATTATCCTTAACCTTGTTCTAGGATGCACATACAAATTTTAATTATTCATTTTTATTAAAAATGTTCAATTATATTTCATACTATATCAATTAGCGAATCCTACTATAGTTAAAAATCAAAATTAATGCATATTTTAAGTTACTTGTCATAACTTATTGGTTATTGCTTAAAATTTGTTATATTTCTGATTAAGTGTAGATTAAAAAAAACGTCATTGCTTATAAATGAATTAATACATGTCAGATAAATTTATCTACATTTGTTATTTTTTTATATTACAAGCTACCACATATATGTACATAGTGAAAATATATCAACACTTTTTGTTCATTTTTTAACTGATTCTTCCTATCTTAATGTTATACTCATATTTTTTATTGATTAAAGTCTAATTATATTATTTTCAATCAATACTAAGTAGGACTGATGTAACATATTATTACATACTTTTAATAAATTAAATTTTCATTTGCATGAAATCTAATGGATATGTTATATAACCCTTTTGCAGTTATTGGGTGAGTGTTTATCAACAGGATAATGTTTTTGGGAAGATTGCACTATTAATTTGAAATTTGCAATCAATGTCAATATTCCTGTAACTTGACATAAGTAAGCAGTATGATTTGCCAACAATGTATAAAAATGTAAAGAGAATTAAACGGTCATATAATTTGTCTTCCCCCCTTTCTTTTGTTTCCCTTCATTGTGGTATAGAGTGACACATGAGAAAAAAGTTTCCCATATTTTTTATAAGCAAAACAATTGGTAAGTAACACTTTTTGGCAGACAAGGCATGTAAAGCAGAAAAACAGACAGCTCCATAAGCACTACAACACTTTAAAACTGATTGATGAAGCAGCAGAAGCAGCTAATTTTACTAGGACAGCAAATATGGAAGGGCTGTACCATTGAAGCAATAGAAAACAAGGTAATGCAACTTGAAATAATTCTGTTGATGAATGAGAAGCCAATAGAGTTTGTGTAAAGCACCAGAAGTATAACAAAATATGGGAAACTCTTTATTAGATGTGTGCTGCAATTCGGAACACATTGTGGGAATTTCTGTACAGCCAGACAGAATAACATCACAGTAATCAATTCGTGAGAAATCAAATGTATTTATAATTGTTTTTGTTATGTTTTCTGACAAATGATGATAAATATTATGTAGATTACATAGAAAGAAGAACAACAATTTTCAAATGTTTTTTGTGTTTGGATCCATTTACAATCCTGAATTAATTCAGTGTGACACCAAGACATGTAACAATGAATTGGAGGTGACAGAGTTAATTATAACTAGATATTTACAGATGTAACTGTGTTGATATCTTCCAACAGAATATCATATAGTTAAAAAAATATTTATACTGTAATGTTGCTCTATTCACTAAGTTTACAATATTATTTTAAGAAACTTTTAATTTAATATTTCATGCAAAAATTATCACACAATTATCCTTCAATTACTGTTATAAAATACTTTCCTACTTAAATTTTTCTAGATATCTTCCTTACTGCTGCTTTCATGAGTTTCTACCACTTTACTTTCTCTGATTAAGTTTCCAATATTCCTCTGTGCTGCTTCTGTTTCTAAAGTCCCCTCCACTGCTTTTGTTTTTACATGTGCCCTTCTCTACTTCTGTTTCTAAAAGTCAAATTCATTGTTGTTTTTTCTGGGGGTCCCCTTCCATATATTTTATCTAAGGTCTTTTCCCTAATTTTGTTTCTAAGTGACCTCCTCCCCCCCCCCCCTCTATATGCTTTCTGCTTCCTGGGGCTTCTGATTAACAAATCCAGAATTTTGCAGGAGTTATAGTTTTAAGTTTCAATTATAATATGATATAGTCATATTATACAATGAATTTAATAATACTGCACTAGTCCAATCATCAACTAACACCCCAAAACGTTCTATTTTAGTAAGCCTTATTCATTCTCTCTGTAGCCATTGTTATGTATTCCTTAATACTTCAATTACTCCATTATATTATTCTTTCAGCCAGTAGATCAAAGTGAGTCAAAGTCAATTTTTTTTAACCAGTGCAGTTTTCAAAACCCATAGTTTAGTAAAATTCATCACAAGGTACATATTATTTACCTATGAATAATTTCACAATGAAATAAGATAAATACTAGTATTTCCTGAATCACAATTTTTTATAACCTAGGTCATCATATTAGCAATGCCAGTCAAATTTAAACTTTTAACAACAATCTCGCAATCTGAAAATTTCACCTGCCAAATGGCTAAATAAGATATAAAATGAAATGTTTTCATTCATATTTCCTTTATGGCAATGGATATTTAGATGTCAATCACTTTCCTTATGCATATATTGAATGTTCCATTGTGCAGGGGCTATATATATATAGGATAAGCCTATATAGCATTAAATTAATATTTGGTATTATTATTCAGCCAAACCTCTGGAAAATACTCAGACCAACGTTTGTATTAAATTACGTTTTGTAACTTGAAATTAATGCTTGTTGATTTCATCTAAACAGTAATTAAATTCATAATTATATTTGTTGCTATGAGTGTGGACAATATGAATATCACTAAGAAATATATGTATCTTTCAAGTAGTTAAGATATCAGTAAAATCAGAATATTTAAAAAGAAAAATACAATGTCACCTGGCTAGTTTTAAAAAAACCCATAGTTCCGTAAAGGTTGGCAATACATCCATCCAAGTTGTTTTTAGTAATAAAAAAGGCTTGACAAAATATAAATAAGAAGTGATATTTGAATGGAAATGTTTAAAATTTTGTCTGCATCCATGCTTGTGGACATGGACATTTATTTTTCTTCTTTTGACAAATACATATTTAAGTCAAACATTATGACATATATATGCAATCTATTAAATATATAATGTGAAACTTTTCCTCTTAGTTTACATTTATGGTCAATAGTTTATGAGCTGTATATAAAGCTAGATCATTTGAATATAATGACTATATATTAAATTTAATCTCTGGATGAACTGCTTAAAAAAATATTTGGGGTAGCACATATTGCTGTCATCTGTACTAAATATATTTAAAATATATATATATTATAATTTAATTTATTCATTATTCTGCCTATTAAGTATTATTCATAATATTGGTACAGTCAAACCCTGGTTTTATGCCAACCTTGGTTCTAGTGAAAAGTGGCAGTTAATCTGGGTTGGCAGATAATCAGGAGTTCTATTTTAAGTGTTAAGTTTGTGTGTGTATGTATGTATTTAATACTATATAAATACAATTTATTTATGTTTACTTCACATATTATATTTATTTACATTTTAATTATCAATGTTTAAATTATTTATTTATTTATTATTATTGAAGATTATTTAAATTATGAAACTTTTAGTACTTCATGTATATATTATGTATATTCATTTACAGTATACAGACACACATATTTATTGTTGTGTTAGAAAAAGAGGCAGGTCGGCGGATATACTGAGGTTTTATAACACAAAAATTGTGCTTTTGTTCTCAATTTTGATTGGCGGATAGCGGGGTTGGCAGTTAAATTATATTAAAATGCATACAAGGAAATTTGTTCCACAAAAATGTGGCGATAAAGCAGGGTTGGTGGATAATCTGAGGGCATAAAACCGAGGTTTGACTGTATGTTTTTATTTCTAAATATATATATATAACTATCATTTATTTAATTTGTTATAATATAAAAAAATGCATACAATTAATTTATGATTAAATACAGAGACAAAGTAATTTTTATTAATTGAAACGCCATATATATTATATTATACATATATGTATATCCTCTTTAATATTTTAAGCATACGTGGCAATTTTATAGTAGTCAGCTATAAATTAAAAACTTAAAATAGTATACTTGTTTTCATATTAAATTAAAAATAAATAATACATGTTTGACAATCAAAATATTATTTGTAAAATTATAATTAACAATTAAAATTTGTGTATGTTTATCATTGCCATAGGCTCCTCTAATAAAGTATGCAGAATATGAATATACTGAAATTACAGTCGAGTAATAATAATAGTTATACATAATCAATACACACACTTTACTGTTTACTAAACACTATTTGTATAATAACTTTAAAATTTACATAAATAAATGAACATTTTAAGAGAATATTCCAATATTTCGTGAATTTATTGGTTTCATTTATATTCCATATTGATTTCTTGTTTTTTCTAACATAATCAGATTAAAAATTCTCTTCTAAATGTTTCTGTTTTAAGTATTTTGATTTCTTAATTTTTAGTTTTATATCATTCCACAAGCTTTATGTAAACTTCGTTGTTTTATTTCTTCTTTCTAGATACAAAATATATTTTGAAATAGTTATTACTTTAATTTAAAAAATTTTAAATGCAAAACTTATAATATGAACACAACACTATAAAGGATTTATACTCAAAATACTGAGAAATTTCCGATGTTTATGAATTTTTACAAGTTAGAAATTTTATTTACAAAAATGGTTTGTCTAGAAACTGGGTTTTTCTACCTGATTTGATTAATCAGTAGTTTTCTCCTTGTATAAATTGATTTGAACCAAATCATTTCGGTTTCCACTACTAAGACAACTAAAGCCAGACCTTTATAAAATAGTTTTATTGTTCAATTTTTTTCGCCATTCCTAAAGTTAACACAATTAATGTGTACATTTCTTTACTATTGACATTTTTCGAAAGTATTTTAATGTTTTTCCTAATACATCATCTTCAGAATTATACTTAATTATAATTTATAATGAGATATCGCTTTTATCATTCACAGTATAATATAAACGATAAAACTTTGTTAAAAATAAATATTTTTATCTGTCCTGTATAGCACTGTCCCCATGATGCAGATCACTCTGGCTTCGTTGAATGTTACATCTCAAACCAATAACTCCAATTTATGCACAAGCAAAGCAACTGAAGTGCTTTCCGATAATAATAATCTTGCTGAAACAGAAACCACGAACCCGCCATCGACAAATTCCAGTGAGCAACCAGAGCCGGTAAAAAAACGTCGAAGAGGCAGACCCAAACTTTTGTCACAACCATCACCACTCGCCTCTAACCGTAGTGGTCCTGTTGACCTCACTTCTCCTCCACTAGTGACTCGATTGCGCTCCGTTTCGTGTCGGCGACGTACCTCAATACTGCGCAAATACCGCCGACTGAGTATCACAACGAACGACCCTTCCCCACTCAGACAACAACTGCCAATGATGCAGTCAGCCGCCGGTGATGATAGACCACTAAATGAGGCGGCAAAGACTGCGCTTGTATCAACAACCGAAACTGTTCTTTGTTCTGTCTCTGAGGTTGTTGACACGACGAGAAATATTTTCAGTTTTCTGCAATCTTGTACCACAAGCGAAGTCCCCATTATTCAGTATCCATATCCAGTTATTCCACTCGTTTCATGTCTTAGGCAATCATCTATGACGAACCTATCAAGTAGAAAAAAGCATTATGTTTCATTCCAACGAGCTTTTGTCTTCTATTTTGAACGGACACAGGGATTCCAGGGTGTTCCTAGCCAGGGTGGCTCAAGTTTGGGAATGCTGCCGAATCACTGGTCCACGGAAAGTTTTTCGTGTGAGGAATACGAGGCTATGCAGGTAGCTCGATTGCAGGCAAGACAACGGCAACTGGCTGCCAGTCCTAATTTGGCATTAAAACAGAGCTTTCCACACCACAATCCCACCCATGATTCTCGTATACTCCCCCCTAGCCCGGTACTTCCGCCAGAAGATGGTAGCTTGAATTTCCCTGCGCAAGAGGAAGATCAATTTTATCTTCCGCCATCATCAATTCCACAAGAAACTTCTGTAAATGCTCCTCCAACCGCAACCATAGATAAATCGCACAATGTAAAAGTAGAAGAGTTCTTAGTGTATGATGGTGAATTTTTGCAACCCCTACCGCCTCTTATGAGAAAACGATTATTAAATAATGCAGGTGAGGTGTTAAACAATATTAGCTAAGTGAATCATATTTTATATTCTAATTAATCTTTTAGCATGTTATGAAATCCATTTGATGCTTTGTGTAGTTTTCTATTCATGATTTTGTATTTATTGAGTTCTCATGTTATGTTTAATTTAAGTTCTTTGCTATAAATTAGCAAGAATCATTAAGTCGCTTAAATTATTTTATTAATAAATCTTTACTTTTCTCTTTTTAACGGTGCTACTACTTTGTTTTCTAGTAAGTAATGCATATATTTGTTTTATAATCCTATATATATATAGACAGATATAGGAATATTAGAAATTTGCTAGAATCCAAAATAACTTTTTGATATAAATGAACTTTAGATAAATAAAATATAAATAGAGTTTCTATATATAAACTTTTTATACAATGAAAATATAATAGATTTAGTTTTTTTCACAACGTTGCAGTTGCACCTTATATTATCTCCACTTTAAAATTCGTATTACATTACACATTTTATTTTTTTTAATCTAGCTTATTTAATAGATATTACTATTTGTTCATTCAATGTTTTAAAATTTAGTAAATAATTTTGCATAAGTAAGTAGGCTAAGTTCTGTATTTAAATTTGTTGTGTTATTTTATACTATTGTTCGCAAATAGTATTGTATTTCATTATTTATCTATTAAATATCCGTTTATTTTATGTTTTGTATGATGAATATGTTTTCTGATATGAAAATGCTATCTTATAGGTATCCCAATTTCACTAAATTATAGAACCGATTGCTGCTGTTTTGTGGATTTGTGTAATTTTTACTATGCACAAATGTGTATATTTCTACATATTTATAACTCTGTCTTGAACAAGACATTTCTTTATACTCTACTTTATTAGGTGCCCGTGTTGATCTTCGGGAGGGACGTGAATGCGATCTAATCCGCCGGTCACGTGACCAGTGTGGCTGCTTCTGTCCACGGGGCCAGTGCCTCCCTGATCGATGTGCCTGTGCCCAGGCAGGAGTGGCCTGTCAAGTAGACCGTCTTGGCTATCCTTGTTCCTGCCTCCCAGTCCGATGTGGCAACTCCGAGGGGCGGAGTGAGTTCAATCCGCTACGGATCAAGATCCACTTATTTCACACGCAGATGCGCTTGGAGATGGAAGCCACGGTTCGTGACTGTGTGTTGGTAGTTCATCTTGTCCCTTCGCGTTCACCAGTGTATATCTGTTTATTTCTTTATAAATAGGTTGTTAAGTATATAAACATCTAACGTTTGTATAAGTTATAAAAAAATATTGTTGATTAATTTACTTACTTTAATAATTAAATCATAAAAGCAAGTTAATTAAATTTAATAATACATTCAGGGTAGAAGTATTTGGTCCCAGGTGAAAAATTAAAAAAAAACTATTTAATATATTAAAGCAGTGTTGTATATTTAAACAAAATCTTTCAAATAAGTGAAATTATTCAATGATATTTTCAATAAAATAATAATAACACCTTGATAAAATATTCATTGTGAGAAATGACGTTTAGAACTGTTATTTTTTATTATTAATTTGGGGGATGAGTACTTATGGCCACCCTTGTGTAAATCAAACTTTTTTAAATACATTTAATATATCATTTGTATTAACTAGTCTCAATGATGTAATAGATATTCATAAAGTTTAAAAAGTATCTATGAATATTAAATACATATTATAATGAATGAGCATTTTCGTCTACTTCCGTCTCACTATAGAGTTCGTCCGAGAAATCACTCGACCTGGAGGACTTAAATAGCACAGAATCCGGGGCTTGCAAGGAGTGCACTAACAGTGGGGCAGTTCTCCAAGCAGTATCTATGTCCTCAATAGAAAACGCCACTAAACCCATCCCCGACCCGGTTCCTATGGTTACCTGTACTGTCGAGGGCGGTGTTGCCTCGCATAGTGATAGTCTACAAGTAACTGCCCCCAACTATCAATCGTGGAATATGCATTGGTCTCCGCCGCCCCCTCCACCAGCTCTTTTTAATGCTAGTTCCATGGTTGCCAAACCAACCTCTCCAACCATGAACCCCTACTTCGTCCACCCTGAATCGGCTAGTTGTATGGTTGCCAAACCAACCTCTCCAACCATGAATCCCTACTTCGTCCACCCTGAATCGTCTAGTTGTATGGTTGCCAAATCAACCTCTACAACCATGAACCCCTACTTCGTCCACCCTGAATCGAGTCAACTGACTCCCGAAAAACCTAGTCCTGTTTTCAATCGTACTCTGCCAAGCTTCAATATTGACCCGGTAACGCTGAGCACTGTAACGCCCGATCACTTTATTAGTCACCAAGTTATTCCTCCAAACACTACTCAAATACAGTTTAACAACGACGAGTGTGTCTCCCCTGCTGTAGTAAGGCCAAAATCCATTTTCGATAGAATCCTTACTAGTTTTTCCTACTCTAGTTGTAGTCCTGTATTCCCGGCAATTCCAAAATCATTACAAGAATCAAATTCTTTCGTTACTGAAGCTGATCAAACTGCCAGTTTTCCAAGGCGAACTGCCCATAATGAAACTCCTCAAGAACTTCCCTGTTTTAAAGCCGACTCTATCCCACCATGTGTTACACCTATAGTGTCAATTCCTCGGTTGAACACTTCCCTAGACACTGACTTCTTTCTGACTTCAGGAGACAATCAAGGGCCTTCTCTAGCTTCTACGGATTCCGACTCTATATCGCAATCATCATCCACTTTATCGTCTGCTCCACTCCTGGTTAACAAGGTGTTACCATCCTTGGTGACTTCTCACCCCTCGTTGTCAAGGCTTCCGGATCTCACTAATGTCATCGACTGCGAAGTTTCAATGGTAAGTAAAGCCAGTGCAAACGTTTTTGATTAAACGGAAATTTTTATTTTACAAAAAATGATGTGCCATGAAAATACAATCCGAAACGGTGGTTACTGTTTCATCGTCTAAAAAGTAGTCTTTAATTTTATAAATCATTTTCAAGGTTGACATTTTTACATACATTAAATAATCAAGTTAATCTATAACTTCTTTGTATAATTGAAAAATAAATTGTTGTATGATTCTTTACTGATTGATGAATTAAAAGTCAACAACTTTCTATTAGAAAGAAACTTATTTCCTAATCTGTCCAAATAATGATTGTGTCATAACATTAGATACGTATTTTTCTACCAACTTAATTAATTTACTAATTATTGTACATGGGATTAGTTTTATTAAATCGAAATTAATCGTAAGATAACCTCACTAAAAATTGCTTTGTTGGTTTTTCTGGAGCTTATTCAACATACAAATCAAATATCAATACAAATTTATAAAAATATTTTTACTCTTAAGAATATTTTTTATTTCATATTCCTCTGATTGGTATTGCGAACCAATACACGATATAATGTTATCATAAAATGTAATTTTGAACATTGTAAAAAAAAATTTTTTTAAAGAAAAGCATTGATTTTAGAATTGAACTTCCTGAAATGTATTCAAACGCTATAATTCTCTATCATCTGTATAAATAACATACATATTAATTACATAATCCGTCGATAAATAAACTTGGGATTATAAATTTACCTTGAATTATTTATAATAGGTAGCGATATAGTTAAAGTATCGAATAATGCTTGTCAAATTAATTATCTACATAATTTTTACAACTAAATAATATATAAGCTAATATACATATATTATATATTACAGTAATGTGCTGAATTTATCTATGAAACTTATCTCTGAACTTATCTATGCTGAATTTTAATATACAAGCTTTTTAAAATGGAATTGTAAATTTATAATACCTATTCTCAAAGCAATATTAAGCAGAATACAATTCATCTAAAGAATTTGTTATATTAACATGGTTTGATCGAGATTTGGACATTTTTAACAGCTGTTAAATTGCAACCGGTCTTATTAATCCTAATATTAGTAATTTTAATTAATTAATAATTAAACTAATTGAAATTCTGTCAATTCATATTTGCAGCATACATTCTAATGATATGTTTGCGAACTTAAATAGTCAAAGCTGAATAACCTATTTCAGATTTGCCTGTCCAATCATTAAAATTTGAATGGGAAACCTATATAAAACAAAGTTTAACTAATTTTCTGATTCTTTTTAGTACATAATGTCTATTGCACTATAAATATGTTTATCCTGGGTATATGTCCAACTAAAAATAAGTTGAACTTATTGTTTGATTAATATAAACTAAAGGTAGAATAAGAAAAGCAAAGAAGGGGAACAAAAACGAAAAAATAAGAAAAGCTATATTGAAGCAAAATATGTTTAGGCAAACCAATAGTCAAAATTCCACAACTACATACCGGAGTGATATCTTCATCCGTTTCAAAGATTGACGTAAACTTAAAACTAGTCTGAAAACATTAGTTGTCCCGTTTCGGAACTTGTGTGAATTAGTTATGAAATTAAATATCATAAAGTACTGTACCAGTTAAAGCTTTTGTTTTGTGTTACTCAGACTGGGCGTGATATCTCCTGGTTCACACATACGCGCACATGTTATCCTGTTTTACTTTATGTGCCTTATAGTAGGTTGTATTAAACACTCATTAGGTAGATACTTATACTCACATATGTCTATTAATATATATACTAGAGAGATTTTGTTCTCTAATTACAGGAATGTTTTATAGTACCATATATTATGTCACTATAATATGTTTAATTCGTATGTACTCTTATAGCTACTATAATTATGCATAATATAAGGAGCGTGTATATTTTCTTATTTTATGGACAAAAATATTCCGGAAAGGCGGAGTCAAATTTGTATGATCACGCAGTTTGAGTAAATGTAACAAATTTCTAAAATGTGTAACACATAACACATACATGCATTTGGAACCCGTTTCGGAAATTTAATTATGTCCTATTTCCATCTATATTATTTCTAAGCTTTTATAATATATATCTCGTGTCTATGACTTTCTTAAAATCAAACAAGCAAGAGATAAATCCATTGCATACTTGTATCTACTGTTAACAAATTGATTTGCTATTTGGTTCTTAACTATGTTATTATGCTAGCCGTTAACAAAACCCCGATTAATTTATTGTATGTAATCTAAGTTCCCAACTATACTTTGAAGAAGAAAGACAATTTGCATGTGATTATTAGGAAACATTTATTTAAACGCGATCTTTTAACTAAGACAGCTGATATTTATTTATTGGCACTACGATGGTAATCTAAAAGGCTAGTTATTATTTTAGGTATTG
>JAYRBW010148955.1:0-14483 GCA_036023295.1 Invenusta paracnida | reverse complement strand
CTGAATGTACCGATATAGAACTGATTTCATCGTAATTGTTTGATATATTTCTATTAATGGCTGCCAAAACCTGTACTTTGGCTAACGGGATTATACCAAAAATGAGCTTTGTTTAATACACTCTAGCCTGATTATTAACGTTAAAAGATAAACCTATATTCTTCTTAGCATTAACGATTAAAGCTACTAGTTTCTCTCTAGCTAATCGCTGACGTTCTTGTTCTAGCTTGTCGATGCTACCACATCGTCAGGTACAAGCAAAATTAAACTTTTATTGGTTTCGCATTCGTTACGTTGTAAAATATCGACAACAGAAAATCGTTCAATAAATTTTTCATAAATGAGTAGCAAATATAATAACAGTACTTATATTATATTTTATTACATTTATCAAAGATAGATAATAATTATTATCTATCCTACTCGTTCATTATTTTAAAATAAAATATCGAGATTTAAGCAATATTAAACGAATCACACGAATCTATCTACTTAATATTAATAATTATATTTATACCTAAAACTGTTCTAAAACAATTGTTATTTCGGATATACTATTTTTAAAGCATTCTTTTACAAAAGCTTGAGGATAAAAATATATAGTAGATTAAAATACTTTGCGTCTATGAGAGATGAACATCTATCTGTACTGTCTAGAGCAATATTATCCCATCCAAGTAATTATACCAGAAATTCGACTCATTTATTGATCGTGTATGCAGTTTAATATTTAATACTACTAAATTCAACTACCCAAAAGCTATTGTAAAATATAGTTTTTGAAAATTCACAGCAATTAAATCGTTAATATAGTAAAAGTTTTAGATACACAGGCAATAATTAAATTATAACAGACAGCTTATGTACGTTAACATTTTATGAATAATCTTTTTGCTCTTAAAATTAATTTAATCAAAATATGTAATACTATTTTTTTCTTTATTCATTTACATCCACTTTATAAAATATAAAAATGTTTTATTCACGACAATTTACAGCGCGATGTATATGAAATCAATAATACTTTAAAAAACTGTCTATTATTTATCTGTGGATTATTCAATGACAGATGGGCAATAAATCATATTTATCTACTCTATAACTACACTTAAACAGTGTATATATAAATATATATATCTATGATAGATATTATATACTTTAAATAATACTAAATAATCAATACTTTAAACTATAGTTAATTTATATATATGTATATATGCATTAAATGTATTCATAAAAATTGGATTGAGTAACGATAAATAACTAAATGTAGAAAACCTATATAGGCTTAAACTAATCAATCGATTAATTTACTGCAATATTATGTATTTTGTATGATATTGATAAACTTGCACTGCACATAATTATGAATTTAATACAACTTCATCAATATTCCAAAACAGATTTAATAAATTCAATTACTTATATATATCGAAACAGGAACGACAGCGTCGCAAAAAGAAAGTCAAGAAGTGAGCTCAAATTGTTCAGCGCATTGATAACATTGATCTGAAATGGTGCCAAGAATTAGATATTATACATCCCCCAGTCGGGCCACATCATATCTGAAACTGGTGGCCCTCCTGGGCATTCATGAAGTCTATGATATAGATCATATTCCTCAATTTAAATCATTGATATAGTTTGAGACAAATTAGTTGCAACATTGCATTAGATATAACGCATTAACGTCAGTGCTAAAAATAGATACTCAATAAGTGTTTTGGTGGATTTTACTAGTTATTATTTCGCTGAATCAATAGTAGAAACAGGTTCGTTGATATATTTTCATGCCTAATTTGCATTCACACATTTCTCAGTAAATAGCTGTATGTAGGTACGTGATTTCCATGAAATATATAGATTGTAAGTGAGCTATGTTTCCATTGGAAGCATAGATAATTGCTGGGTCTTGTAATTAATATGCATAATTGTATTATAAGTATACCGACGTCATGATCACTACTGAATTACGCATTATTATAGTTAGTTAATTCATTTAAATCGCCAAGATGACTATACAAGGGCGCAATCAGTAAGAGCTGCAAACAATTCAGTTTTGTGTTGGATAAATAGCTATAAATCTTTTTACATATTTAATGAACACTATAGTATCAACTAAGTGTGCTATTGAATTTAGTTCAGTCTGTGCTTGAATAAGGCTAATAAGTCACTTGTGTTAGAATAAAATTGTAATGTTGCTTCAATAAAATTTAATTTGTTTTTTTCAATTAAAGTTGGGCCCGACGGAAACCAGAAATCGGAGAATGGCTGCCCGTCGGGCAACAGTGGAAATAACACTATCTTAGCACACAAATAATATTATAAAAAAACGATGCATTACAGTTAAAGAGATGAAATTTATATCAAATATTCGAAATATTTTAGGGAATTCGTTTTAGTATTGACCATTTTAATTTGCTTTCTTAGCAACATACATAATGGTAAGCCTAAAAAAGCAATAAAGCTGTCAAATTTGAAGAACTTGTCCCGACAAGGCAACACCTAGGAAAAGTTAATATATCAAGCACTGATATACGAACTAAAATAGAAAGTACATATTATGAAATTTAAGAATAAAAATTGAAAAACATCTGAAATATGAATTTGTTTGTTGTATTATAACCTTTTATTCACGAGAATAGTTTTTGCATCTGGAAAAATGTTTCATATACCTAGCTAAAGAATAAGATTTTTTCTCTCTTAATATATATAATACGTACTTTGTATGTATGGTATCCAACCAACATATTATATAGAACGTTTTAAATAGTCAGCTTTATGAAATATGTATTAGTATTGGTGCCTTATTTTCCTTTCATGCAATCATTGAATAAAGTATCGTTAAATGATGATCATTGATTTTGCTTTTTGGCTTTCATAATTTTGCGATGATGTTAATTTGTTTAATTAATTATTATTAATGTGAAAACAAAAACGTCAGCGTAACGGTTTCAAATGACTAAGCTCGATGATACAAGGAAAATCATGGCAAATTTAAACTGTTTTTATTTATGAAAAAATTGTAATGAATAATGTATAGATATTAAACTTTTATTTATTTTTTTGGCCATTTGAAAAAAATAATGACGTCTTCTCATCTCGAAAATTGTTAACAAAATTATGATAACTTTCATTTTTTCGTATTTGATAATATGACCGTTGTGTTTAGTTTTAATAGAGAATATACTTATACTTTTAGAGGCTGAAGAAACTGAATACACTATATTTAACATCAAAATCTTTTTTTTATGATAATTATATCGATTATTGCAGGGTAACAATATTTAACCATTTATACCTAAAATACGGTGTATTGGCCACAAAGAATTTTCGCTTATATACCTAACTATATAAGAACCAAAAGTTGAATAAAGTTACATGTTAAAAATGATAATCAACATTTATAATCGATAATTATAATTTAAAAAATAAAACTAACATATATATGAGTAATTTTTATAATTACATAAAAATTAATTTCACTTTAATTTAAAAAATCTGGGATATAATATACATTTTAAATAAAAATAAACAGAAATTATATTCCATACATATTATAATCTATGGATTTCAAAAATTCTAAATCTGAGCAATTCGAAATTTGTTTAACTGTTTGTACTACCACCTGGAATTATGTCATAAATCTTCCTAAAAATTTACTACAAAAACTACAACGTATGCAAAACTTTGCACTTCAAGACTTGCTGCCAGTAAACCTTAGCTTGATCCACTCCTTAAGCAATTTCATTGGCTTTCCTGTTACGAAACGAAGTTTAAAATCTTGCTATTCACCCACCGTGCCATCAATAAAACTGCACCAATATATATTCAGCGGCTTATAAAAAGCAAGTATTATTACACTTACTCAAAAACGTCACAGAACTCAGCGTCATGGTACCGTGCTTTTTTGGTCGTCACCCCAACGTTATGGGGTGCTAGCTCCCTCATGAGCTTAATAGGGACATCAGGGAATTTAGCAAATTTAAAGCTAAACTCAATTTCTTTTTGTAATTTCCTGTTTGTTTATTTGTTATTGGATACAATATAAATTTCTTGCCTAAACGCTGCTAACATTGACAGCAATTTGCGGCGCTACACAAAAATATTATAATTATATTTATGGTCTACTTTAATTTAATGTTATACTTTCAAAGTAATTCACAAAACAAAACAATATCACAGTACGAGTATATTAATAGGCAACTTGTGTGAAAACCTAGTGATATTTTATACTTGGAAAAGCCCTCTTATGAAATGTTTATGCTCTTTATGTGTGTGCCATATACGAGATTATTTATTTATGAACGATCTATACATGTCAGTACTCAATGACTATTAATAAGTTACAGATTACGATAACATTAGAAATAGTGGCCTGATTACTTTAACGTTATAACGCACTTATCCATATTGAATAACACCAGACGTAGACGTATATATAGACAGACGTATGCAGACGTATATATAGACAGTATATATGCAGACATTTGTTTAATAAGTAAATTGGGAAAATACTATGCATATGCACTATAAAATAAAATATTATTTATTACCTATACGTTTTGTTCAAATTTAAACAATTGACCATTTATTTTAATATACGGTAAATGTATTAAATATATGTGTATATCCTAATAAATAAAATCTTCATAATATAGGTATACTTTTAAAACATATTAACCAGTAAGAAAACTAAAGTAATTAACTAATAAATACGTATCAATAAATAATAATTGATTAATAAATAATATGTAGCTTCATGTTCTTGCACAGTAGATCTAAGTTTGGGATAGCTTGTTATAGGTATGTGCATTAATATATGCTTAAAGGTATACATGAAACGTACACAAGTTATATTCAGTACTGTAAAAGATCAAATTCTAATAATAGACGAAGAAATGAAAGAATTGAGTGAAATTATATCCATTTATTCAGGTTATTCAAAGTATAAGTTTAACAGAAATAATCCCATAGAAATAAGCAAGCATTAACAAAAAATAAATGTATTTATGTTGTGTATATGGCAATGTCAAAATAATATATAAGTTATAAATAAAAGTGCGCAATCGCGATACAAAAATGGTTTTTATGGCAAATTAGTTTAGTTTATGTGAAGGTATTTAAAGGCATAACGAAAAGCCTAATTATTTTTTATTAAAAGATTATTATAGTAAAACTAATAATTATAAGTCACAGATTCTTTAGAAAATTAACGAACAAATTCAGCTAGCTCAATAAACGAACACATAAGTGATAGTGTAAATAAAAAGGTATAATTTTTATATTATGCTTTACTGTTTTACAATAAACTTTTTCTCTATTTCTTTTTTACAACGCTGTTTTTGTTCTTGTTAGCAGGTATTGATGGTTTCATTACCGACGGATTTGGTGTAGTTGGTAATCCGCTATTTTTATGTGAAGGGATATGATTCTTAACATGAGATCCGGGAACAACGATTGAGTCAGATCTTCCACCAGCTGATGCAATTCTTGAGTTGCCACCGAAGGTCTGACTTTGATTTTTAGTAAGAATGACATTGCTCAGAATTTGCCGAAACTCGGCGGTATTAATGTTCTTATTAGCATTAGCGCCAGTCACTTGCGATTTAATATCGCGAAGAATATGAAGCAGCGACTGCACATCATTTGGGTCAACTTTCCGTTTGACGCGGTAAGGATCAACTGCTTCCGAGGACTCATACAGAAAGTTGAGACTTCTCATGTGGTCCACTGAGTTAGTTGGCGCCAAATGACTGATGCAGTCTGGCGTTGACATGCCACCTTGCATTTGCACATCCGTCAAAACTTTCTTAAATGCTTCGAAGATTTTTTCTTTATGTGTCTGAGTACTTCGCTGGAGATAGCGACGCAAAACCTTTCGGTTGAATGCCTCGAATTGTGTCTGAAAGTTATTCTGAAACGGACCAATAATTGAGTTTACTCCATCGACCGTGTGTTCAATGACGAATTCATTCAAAAGAGCCATCATTTTTCCTTGTTGAACGGGTTCCAATTTAATTTTGAGAATTCGAACAATTGGTTTCATCGTTACTCCCATAACGCATACAGTGAACAAAATCACAAACAAAGTTGTTGTGTTAAATACATTTTTCGTGACTCCAACATTAGGCAAGGATCTTGCATCTATGAGGGTGGCCAAAGAATAAGCAACAGCCCCTCTTAAACCTCCATATGTCAAGATGAATTGTTCAGAAAAAGAAATATTGTGTTCAGCAAGGTTGAAAAAATTAATTACTACAGTTAGAATTACGGTGACGAATCCTCTTGATAATAGGCACAGCAGAAGAGCAAATAGTGCAAATGGTTTGTTAAATTCAAGCTGACCACTGAATAATTCAATTCCAAGAAAAAGAAATATCATTGCTTCACATATTGAAGCAATCATAATTGCAAGCCGGTGAACAGTAACTAATGATGTTTCTGAAATATTGTTGAATGCGTAAGCGGCTTGAATTACACCACAAGCGATCATACTGATAATCCCGGACCATTTAAATAGATCACCTGCAATATAACTGAAATAACCGAAGGAGAAGATTATAAGCGGTTCTAGAACTGGTGTTTCGGCTGTGTATTTTGTAACTAAACAACACACTACTCCGACAAACGAACCCACTAAAAGCGCACCACAAGATACCGTGAAAAAGGAACAAGTACCAAGTATAAGGTTGGTTATTGAAACTTCCGGAAGGTTGAGAAAGGCTATTGTTATATCATATAAGACAACTGTAACAGCATCGTTGAGCAAAGCTTCACCGAAAACCAGAAAATAGAGAGTTTGGTCCACTCCAATTTCTTGAAAAATAGCTAAGACTGCCACTGGATCAACGGCAACAATAACAGCACTGAATAGGAAGGAGTGAAGCGGTTTGAATAATTCTCCGTGGACAATTAACCCTGTTTGAGCAATTCCATACATTGACAAACCCATTATAACGAAGTTCATTAAAGTTCCTATTACAGCGAAAAGAAGTACAGCTGGAAGGTTGTTTCCAAATGTTCTATTGAAGAGGGCAAAACTGGCCTCGAGGACGATTGGTGGTAGCAGAAAGTAGAAGAACATGACTGGATTGAGTTTCCAATGATCAAGTATGTGTTTGTTCGAAACCAGTTGTGTAACGGCTCCAAATATGCTGCCCAAACCAATGAGAATGCAGGATTCAGGAACGGTTCCAGAGATGAATGGTACGAAGTGATAAATTAGCTTTAACAGAATAACCGACATCACGAAAACTGACCAAGTTAAATAATGTTGAACTTCATGGATGTTCCAAGCCACAAGATGAATTCCTTTTTCTTCTTCTTCGCCTTCATTTCTTTCTTTGCCGTTCCTAGTGGAATTGTCTTTCTCATCAAGTTCATATCCTTTTATAAGTAGACCTTGCAGTATAAACAGCACAGACAAAATTAAATATATTTTCCACATCATGTTATTCCGCCCATTCCGTAAAATCTGAAATAGGGAACATGTGTAATTTGTGTTAATGAAACGTGTTTTGTTAGTTAGAAAAGTGTGCTCACATACATACATATATGTAACTCAAGAGAGAAATTTTAAGAACAAATAAGCGAATTGAATAATCTTGGATGAACATCATATTTTGTATTAAATATACAAAGAACTATGTAATACAAAGGAAAATGTATTATGGATTAGTTTTGTGAAGTAAAAAAGTAGAATGCAGTTTATAAAACTAAACTAATAATCAAATGATCGCGCAAAATTATCAAAAAATAATAAATGTACTTTCATTGTATTTAAAAAAAAATGAAATATTTACTTGTTTGTTTTCGATATAATAATCATAATAATGTATAATTCCTGTAAAGTGCATTTATGGTATGTTAGTGTGTATTGGTGTATATACTAAATCTATATAATCGTTTAAATAGCACAAATATGTATCTGACAACCATAATTTTATTAATCTTATCTTCATATCGGATTAGTTATTAAAAAAGATCTACAGTGTCAATTTTGCATACATAATATAAAAAATGCTGCCATGATTTCAAGCTAGAATAGGATCATTCGATTATGTTTCAGAAATGTGTTAAGTTAGTAAAAGTTTCCTCACTGGATATTATCCATTACAAATGTGACCAAAGAACACGAGCAAAAGCTACTGAAAAAGGTCATGTAAAAGTTTAAAGGTCTTCCAAATACGGATAATAAGCGACAGCCTAATTAATGACATTACTTCACATTTAGGACTCCATCAGTGAAAATAGAGTACGTCTGTTTATTACAAACACCCAGCTGATTTCGTCTGAATCACAGAGAATTGAATATATAATTCTCTTTACTTTATTTAAAGGTAATATGACAAATAATTTATCGTACATAATTACACAATGATGAAGTTTACCAATACTTTGTCACACGACGGATATAATATGTTTATGTAGTCTACTTTGTGCCTTTCTGTTAATAAATATATCTAATCAGAAACCAATAAAAGCTTAACTGATAAACATCCATAACCAAAATTGTTTTGAAACAGTTGGCAGATTATAGTTATTTATATATATTGTAAAATCAAATCATTAATTATATGTTCGGAATAGTAAAATCTGTATTATATTGGACATTAGATTATGAAACACAATTAAAATGCATTTTAAAGTATATCTTGACGTAAGATTAATACTATATTCCCTTTATAATACTCGCATTTTAATATTACTTTATCAAAACAAAATAATCTAGCTTGAACAAAAATGTTATAGTTAAAACAACTATCTTTACCTATTACATTGAGCGTGTCTTAATACGTCTTATAATCGAAAACATACTAAAAATACTCCGACTAAATAAACTCACTCACTCAATTAATACTACATTAAAACTAGACACAATGCAGTTAGTGAAGTGTAGCTATAAATAGCTGGTTCGATTTAGTTGAAAACTAAATTGGCATTTGTTTATACTATAAACCCAAATAACAAACATATCGCATTCTGAAAAATAAAAAATTGAACGCTTTGATATTAGACCCAAGATAAAGTGCTTTATACTCATATTTTTAGCTACATAGAATATATTTTTATATAGTGCGAAGATGAATGTATAGGAAGATTTATTTTAGAGGTTAATCGACCCTGTTAGAGCTAAGATAAAATAAACAATTGGAATATTTAATTATTATACTTAAAGTATATCTGTTTCAGAGATTGAACATATAGATACTGCGACATGCTATTTATATATACCTATATACACAGAAAATATTCCTCGTGATATAAAATCATACCATATTTAATTAAAATTTACATAGGTGTTGTTAATATAGCAAGATAATAAATACTTCGAAATATTATTATGAATAGTATTAATTTAAAAATATGATAACAGAAGCAAGTATATAAGATAAGAAAGTGCTTCGGCGGATATAGAGTTTATTTTGGGGTTACCCTAATGTTTAGAAGCAAGTATACATATTGCTTTTTAAAGAAAATTCATTTATTTAAAAGAAAAAAATAGAATTATGCGTCCAAGCACTATCACATTACAGCACACAATTATTTAGAAATATTACAAAATGATATGAATAAAATCTATTTTTTTACAACCTCATCAATCAATTCATATCAAGCACAGTGTTCATATTGACAATAAAATATAGCATATATTTATATATATATTCCAATAACTGAGTTAACCATATACAAATAGGTGTTATTATCTGGCTTTGAGATAAGAAAATAATATAGTCTACATAAATCCATTTCTATCAGTTTGTATTATTGTCTAATAATAGACATAGATAATGATTTTCATTACGACTAAAGTCTACTTGTTGAGAGTTGTTTAGAAGAATTTCCAGGCTTCAGTGCTGAAGATTTAGGCACTGCGACATTATTTTTTGATTGGTTGGAGGTAACATCTTGTCGCACAGGAAATGGCACATTAAGAGAGTCTGATTTTCCACCAATTGAGGTTATTTGTGATGTGCCACCGTACAATCGACTCTGCTCTTTTGTTAGAATCGTATTACTTAGTAAGCGACGGAATTCAGCCATGTTTATGTTTTTATTAGCATTCGTACCTGTCACATTTGTCTTGATATCCCGAAGAATAAGCAGCAGTGATTGGACGTCGTTTGGATCCATTTTACGCTTGGGCCGATGAGGATCAGCCGTATCAGTAGACTCATAGAGAAAATTCAAACTGCGCATATGATCCACAGAGGCAGTTCGAGTAATTTGACTACCATCAGGTGTTATTGTGGCTCCCTGCATCTGCATGTCCGTGAATACTTTTTTGAATACTTCGAAAACTTTTTCTTTGTGTGTCTGTGTACTTCTCTGAAGGTACCGACGTAAGTATGCTTTGTCAAATCCCTCAAAATAGGTTTGAAAAGAGTTTTGAAATGGTCCTATCAGGGCAGTTACTCCGTCGACTGAATGTTCGATAACAAATTCATTTAAAATGGCCATAAGATTCGATTGTTGAACGGGTTCTAGCCTGATTTTAAGAAGTTTTACGATTGGTTTCATTGTTACACCCATAACGCAAACCGTAAACAATATGATAAACAAGGTTGTTGTATTGAATACATTTTTAGTGATTCCGTATTTTGGTAGGACATTATGATCAATTAGAGTTGCCAAAGAATAAGCGACAGCTCCTCTCAAGCCACCGTACGTCAAAATGAATTGTTCAGTAAAAGAAATATTGTGTTGAGCAAGATTGAAATAATTAATTACTATGGTCAGTACAACTGTAACGAATCCTCTTGATAGTAGACATAGCAGTAGAGCAAATAGTGCAAATGGTTTGTTAAATTCAAGTTTACCGGCAAAAAGTTCAATCCCAAGGTATAGGAAGATCATTGCTTCACATATTGAAGCGGCCATTATCGCAAGTCTGTGAACTGTAGTGAGAGAAGTTTCTGAAATATTGTTGAATGCGTAAGCGGCTTGAATTACACCACAAGCGATCATACTGATAATCCCGGACCATTTAAATAGATCACCTGCAATATAACTGAAATAACCGAAGGAGAAGATTATAAGCGGTTCTAGAACTGGTGTTTCGGCTGTGTATTTTGTAACTAAACAACACACTACTCCGACAAACGAACCCACTAAAAGCGCACCACAAGATACCGTGAAAAAGGAACAAGTACCAAGTATAAGGTTGGTTATTGAAACTTCCGGAAGGTTGAGAAAGGCTATTGTTATATCATATAAGACAACTGTAACAGCATCGTTGAGCAAAGCTTCACCGAAAACCAGAAAATAGAGAGTTTGGTCCACTCCAATTTCTTGAAAAATAGCTAAGACTGCCACTGGATCAACGGCAACAATAACAGCACTGAATAGGAAGGAGTGAAGCGGTTTGAATAATTCTCCGTGGACAATTAACCCTGTTTGAGCAATTCCATACATTGACAAACCCATTATAACGAAGTTCATTAAAGTTCCTATTACAGCGAAAAGAAGTACAGCTGGAAGGTTGTTTCCAAATGTTCTATTGAAGAGGGCAAAACTGGCCTCGAGGACGATTGGTGGTAGCAGAAAGTAGAAGAACATGACTGGGCTAAGTTCCCAGTTTGTTAGTGCTTGATTTTTAGAAACATATTTTGTAACAGCCCCAAATATACTGCCGAGACCAATAAGAATACAGGACTCCGGTATTGTTGCGGATATAAATGGGACATAATGATAAATGAGTTTTAAGAGGATCACCGACATTACGAACATTGTCCACGTTAAATAATGCTCGACTTCATGGATGTTCCAACCAACGAGATGAATTCCTCCTTCTTCATGATCTTTATTATAATAGCTCGAATTGTCACTTTTGTTGTGTTTGGTTTCCTCTCCCTTTACAAGAATTCTCATGAATAATAACACATAACTAATGGCATAAATTTTCCATATCAGTTTACTGCGATTAATCTGGAAAATCTGAAACAAGAAAATAATGCGTAAGAGTTACCAATGAATTGTTGCTTATATATGAAAGAACAATTCACATGATGCGCATATATTCCGCATATAATATCGTAATATCGAGTAAAACATAATAAAATGTATTTTTTGCATTTACGCGTATAACCGACGGACCAAAAGGTTGATATAAAATAGTATTTGTCAAAAATCACATTAAATGCGCATTAATTGCAAAATTAGAATAACATGTTCATTAAACTTTTGAAGTGTTTACTTTCTTAAAAAATATAGTGTGTCAAAAGCAGTTCTATATAAATTTGTCTAAGTTTTGTGATACCTACTAAATTATTGCTCCATATAAAAATGAAATGTTCTCTATTATGCAGGCATTTATGTTTAATAATAAATTACTAAATATATTTAAGGAATAATTTTATAAGTTCTTAATAAATAGAAATATTGTTAAAATAATCGACTTTGAAATATAATATATGTAATTGTAATTAAAAGATTACAGAAAAACAAATATATGTATATTCGTAAAATTCCGTTAAAAACTATTTAAAAACTATAACTAAGTATTGCAACATTTCTAAGCGTTTGACATGAGATAAACTATATATTAACACATATTAAGGTATATGTTTAGGAAAATGTGTTAAATAAAATGCATTTCATACAAGCTTAAACTAATATTACACCCTAAAATGAAAAATGTTAAATAAATCTGGGATTGAAACATGCTTTACACCATACAGTAAAAAAGAAGCTTATTCTGTTATGTGCTCTGTTTTACATCGTTCTTATAGATGAAAATCATTTTGAGCATATTATATTCTTTAATTCAATTTACTACTGCTAACTGAAAATGCACCTTCACTAAAGACACAAGAGATTGTACAGCAAATTATTGCTCGCTGTTCCCATAATCAAAAACTACTTTAATTAGGAATACAATACGTACAATATCGAATTATATTGATAATATGATATCGTACATTATTGTACGTAGCTTAGAAAATGGTCAAATCGACAGTGATATCGTTGTGAATACTTTCCTTATTGTGTGTAGGTTTAAAAGTAGTTGCATTCACATTAACTAAAGTACGCTATCTTAAAGTGCTATAACCTATTTCTATAAGTTTGCATTATAACATATTTAAATGATTCAACAAGAGATCTTTATTAATAAAGAAATTAACATCCCTCTTCCCTTTTTATTGTAATAGTCCAATTTTATCTCACGAATAACACTATAGGAAAGATCAAAGGATGATGTAGAATTGTACTGTTGAATGTAATCGAATTTTTATTTATTTAAAGTTCTAAAAGAATAAATTCAGCCTAATACATTTTTTATTAATTGTATTTTTTACGTATGTGACATTAAGTATTTTCTCAATCTTCGCATGACTAATTTTATTGACGCACCTAAGTGTGACAATTGTATAATACAGCTTAGTTTTTGTATTATTTAAAAATTACACTGATAACAGTGCGAATAACGTGTAATAATTGAAATATTTGAGAAAAAATACAATTTGAAAATTCTAGAGAGACGGGGGAACAATTTTCGTGGAAAATTCAAGGAATACTTATTCAATCACGATATTTTTTTCATTTTATCATTTGTATACATAATAGCATCTAAGGATAAAAGTTGCATGACCTAATTCCACATAACAGCTTCAAAATTATCTATCCAAATATAAGAAAGTACCAATAGTTAATTAGAAAATGTAAGTATTTTCTGTTGATTCCAATAGAATTAATTTCACAAATTGCCACATTTCTGAAATTACTCAAAATAATTCTGAAAGCAAAATTCCTATTTTTTATCTAAAATAGCCCACAAATGCCTCATAAATCCATGTAATTTCTACGTCTTAACTTCCTGTACAATGATAGGCATTCCATGCTTTCAAACTGTCAAACTTAAAGTAGATTTTCTATGAATTTCGCCAAAAATATCATAATAAAAAGATGCTGGGTGAAATAGGAATGTACATTTAATTTTTTATTTATTTTATTAACACGTAAGACGTATTCATAATCAAAGGAAAATACCCAAAAGAAATACTCCAAAATATTGCACAATTGAACACTTGAATTTGAAGATAGTATATAAGTTTCGGAATTTACATTTCTGATATAGAATATAATCATTGAAGAGAACGAGAATGAAAAATTTCATATATATTGGTGAGATAATTTAATTCAAATATTTAACAATTATATTTCCTGATAATTAATTAATACATAACTTTAAATACATATTATTTTAAAAATATATATACATATAAATAGAGTCTCAATATTACAAACTTTCTTGAATATAGCATATATGTATGTATATTATTATTTTAGTAACTTTTGTCATATTAAACTTTCAATGTAGTCGAAGCATGATAAAATATAATTAGAATTGTATGTTAACAATGTATGTATATGAATGTGTCCTGACCGCATACTATGCATATTAATGTGTCCTGACCGCATACTATGCATATTAATGTGTCCTGACCGCATACTATGCATATTAATGTGTCCTGACCGCA
>JAYRBW010148944.1:0-14483 GCA_036023295.1 Invenusta paracnida | reverse complement strand
CAATTTCGAGACCGGTCCTCTCGTCCGTACACTTGTAGACCGAGCCGAAAGCCCCTCGCCCAAGTAAGGGGCCTTTCTTTAAATGCTCTAGCGTTGGCGGTTCTGTGGTAAGGCATATGAACATAATACTAACATCTAGGACAATAATTGATCTTTCTCTCTTCTTGTTTCAATGCTAAATTTACCCATACCACAAAATCGATCGGCTTTTTTTTTCTGCGACACAAATCTCAAAAGCAAACTTCTCAGTCCAACTAACACTGTTTCTCACAATTTATTTTCCTCTTTAATTTATGATAATTTGTAAATTAAATTATGCAGTATGTCTTACAAGTTTCAAGGTCACAAAAATACGAGAAAGTTGTATGTAGTATAGAACATATGTATTTCAAACGGATGCTCCTCGGTAACTAAGCAACAGATGACCTTCAACCATTAATGTCGTCCAACTAAATTGTATCACAATAGAGGCCATTTTGTAATATTTTAGCAATGGGGTCATTTAAAGTCACATATTGGACATTTTTTAAACTCAAGGCCATTCAAAAGCTTCACAGTAATTGGTTGTTATGTTACCAAGATGTATACTTTTATTCTATGTAAAGCTTTTGTTTATTTTAGTGTCGTATAGAATTAATTCATATTTAATTAAAATACAGATTACAACACTATATTTGTTCTAATACGTAAATTGATCGTTTTGATGCCATATGACGTCTCTATTTTACGTATATAATGTAGAATTAATAAAAAGCAACATTTAACACAAATTTTAAAATGTTTCATAAAATGTGTGTTGCGTTTCTTTTCGGAGGATTTGAATATAATATAATAAATAGGTTTGTTTTTTTAAATATACCGCTAAATGTTTTTTAATCGGAGATTGATCGACAAAATAAATCGAAATGTAACTATTGAATGAAATAAATGTATGATAAAGTTACAATATTAAAAAGTAATATGTTTTATGTAGGTGCAATATATTGACTATTTATATATTTACAAAACATTACAATTAAAAAAACCGTATTGAAATACAATTAAATAATATTTGAAGCAAAAATATATAAAAAGTAGTGTCAATATATACTAAACATATCAAATAATATCGTCGAGAAATCACTTATCAACGGTTTGTCGTTCTTATCAGCACAGATTATAAATACAATTTTTTGAAATTATTTTATAATGTTTATTAAAACATAATTTTAAAATGTTGTTACTCATTAAAATTATAAATAAATTGTTTAAATAGCGTTTTTCTAAATATTTTCTATTTCCAATGAATGTTCTTTTACATTATTTTGCGTCCGACACACAGTTGGTAAGAGATCTCACGAATGTATTATTTAATTTTTTTCCGTATTTCATAACACAACTTTTTATACATGTTTACTTTAAATTTTGTGTTATTGAATTTTAATGAGTTTTTTTTAATTGTACTTGATAGTAAATATACAAATAGTCAATATACTGCACTCTAATAAAAAAAGTTACTTCTTAATATAATGTACGAACAATTTACATATATAAACATCAATAAATGACACTGTTTATGAGATAATATTTAAATATCGTTATTTTAAAAATAAAATAATTTATAATATAAAATTGATTAATATTAATAAACAAGGTCGAATAATAGAGAACATATTAAAGTAGTAAATAATATGTAAGTATACTTTCCGAATGTGTATTGTTTTATTAATAGTTAAAAACTATCACAATAATACATACGTAACGTTTTTATAAATTGTATTTTACAGAAAATTGAAAAATTGAGAATGTTATATTAAAAAATATATTTGTTTGTAACATTTTCATTCCTAAAATATCTTTTGAGAATTGCATACTTAATTAGTTTAATAGACAAAATAACTCTAACATGTAACATATTGTATTAAGTAAATTATATCATGTGCACTAAAATTAAACATCTTTATTTTTTAATTAAGGTACATTAAGTAGACAATTATTACAAACCGTGATAAAATGTAAACCAACAACAAATTATATGTTAATATTTAAAAGATAAATGTCAAAGATTGCATGTTTTATTTTACTAAAAAATATACTAAATATACCAACTGATATTAATATACAAGTAGTATCATTAATACGAACAAAATCCACCAATAGATAACCAATGCTGAACACATAGAGACCTTTCTTAAGTGTATCTTCCAAAATACCTATTTAGAATTCAAGGGACATATATACAGACAGACTAACGGTCTCCCTATGGGGAGCAGCATCTCTGGCCTTCTAGCCATCCTCTTCATTGGTACCCTAAAAGCGAACGCCCTACACAACAACACCAACATAAGTATTTACAGACGCTACGTAGACGACACATGCATCCTGACAACATAGCCGTTCACATATTCGAAACACTCAACTCCCAAAATCCATCTGTCAAATTCGAAATTGAACACACGGATGAAAAAACAGCCTAGCTCTTTTAGACTTCAAGTTCAAGAAAGCAAACAAGTCACTGTTTTCTCATTCGGACTCAGCCCTACCTTCCACATCGAAAGGAAACACCACAACAAACGAACTGACAAAAAGAATAAATAGATACTCAAATAATTCAGATAAAATTTCACAAACTAAAATCTTCAAACATTTTTTACGCTTAATATCTACCGTGAAATCGAAATAAACTAAGAAAAAAACGAATTGGCTAATTGTAAGTTAAACAGTGAACTATGCCATAAATCTAACTGCGTTTACTCACTAAAATGCACTAAGTGCGATCTTTAATACATTGGCAGTTCAATCAGAAAACTGCATAAACGATACAAGGAATACACTCAGAATTCTTTTAGCTTAATTTTCAAACACACACAAGTATACAAGTCACCTTACACTTCGACTATCCTTGCAAGAGACGAACACTATACATCTGCGCCTCAAAGAAGCAATTTGGATCTCCAACATCAAACCGGCTATGAATAGTAAACTTGAGAGAGACTAACTTATGCACTTTTTCTAATAAATACACTTATTTTCCTAAAGGATCTTTAACGTTCAATAAACTTACGTGAAAAATACAGCTATTTTACATGTTTTAAATTGAAAAGTTAATTGGTTTGTAATATTATAAATATAAAATTATCAGACAAATGTTGCATATTCAATTAATTAGATTGAAAAAGCAAGCGAATACGTAGCTTATTGAATTAAGTAAAGTTGATAATGTACACTAACATATTTAGTAGCTATATTATTTGCATTAAAGTGCACTAAGTCGCATTATTTTGTGTATTATAATGGCAAGAATATTGAACGAACGGTACTAAAATATAAATCAACCATACATATTATTATTTTTATATTTTTATTTACAAGTAAGAGAATATTAAACGAACAGTATTGAAAAAGATGTTAATTATAAGTGTTCCCCATAATGGTACTTCGCTTATTATTATTAAAGACAAAGGCATAAATTCTCAATTGTGTTTGTCACATCGTCTTCTTATTTCGGAAGCCATTAAATCAATTTGCTGTAATGATTTGTAATTAATTTTAGCAGGAAATGGATTTTTCTGTTTTGATTATATCTGGCAAATCATGCTCATATAATAATTTGAGTATGAGTCTTGTAATGTTTTTTTGGCGTAATCATATTTAATTAATTTGATTAATTCATTCAAATTGTTTGAATTTAAATTAGCTCTATGGCTTGCGAAATTCGAGAATAATTTCGCCAGAACAATTTATCATTAGGTCCAAGACAGACCTATATATTGCAATTCACAGTGTTAAGATAATTACGTAAGTGAAATACCATCTAATTATATATATTAAATATAATTCAGATTAAAGTCATTTTGATAGTTTATTAGCTAATTAGAATAATTGTTAATATCGCTAATAAACGTTTAATTAAATCAGTTTGTCTTTTCCTTGATTTGCTTTGGACAGAAATTATCTGGCGTAATATTAAACGGAGTTTGTTATCTTGCCAAATTATAAGATCTCTATTGCTAGCCGAATATAATAACAGGGATTAGCATATAAAGTAGTGATTTGGTAACCTATTTGGAAAACATAAGTGATAATTTTTTATTCATTTTAAATGGCCATGTATTCAATTGCATGTTTCGTCAAAAGAATTTTAAAAATTACCTAATATACCAAAATAATATGCTATACAAGTACTGTCCGCTGATACAAATAAAATAAAATAATGCATATTTATGATAAATAACGTTCTGTGTATGATGGAACGCAAGGTTTTGTAGAAGTCACATTTAGAATAAAAGGAAAATAATAAAAATGCATCATAGACATTTTAGTGGAAAATGTTATTAATAAAAGTAATTATTCAGACTGAGAAAAAATAAAATTCTGGTTCTAACAAAAATGTATATCGCTAATGTATTTACGACATATTTACTCAATCTTAAATGGCAAATGTATGCTAATAATAACTGTAAACTTTTAAATAATTATTTCACTATATTCTGTTTGCTACAATATATTGTTTGTTAGCAGTATTGTACATTTAGGATAATCACTGAAATACTTGACTTTGACACTTATTTAAATTAACACCCGCTACTTTTAACAAAGTAAAAACTGTAAAACATATACGTATAAGTTGTAATGTTGGCGAGGTTGTCACTCAATACTATAATGTCGCCTATATCGTAATTATTAATAAAAATAAAAATAATCGTAATTATTGCCCACTTAAATAGTTGACTGCATAAGAGGGGTTTCATCTAATGTATCTAGTTAGGTATTCTGCAAGAACAAAATAAATTAGCTGTCAATATTATTGTTCTAAATATTGATATGCTTTATATTAATATACCGTTGAATTGAAAGGTGGTTATTAAATTGTTAGGAGAGACTTGTCATCATCATCATCATCATATGAAGTGCACCACATGAGTATATTAATATCTTTAGAATTGAATATATATGCGCACACGCAGCATGTTTCTTCTTATTATATTAGACAATAGTATAATTTGTTTTTTAGATGACAGTCTCCATCTCTCTCTCAGCATTTCTCTGTGTGTCTCCAAGCTTTTTCTCTATTTGCAATATTATCTAAATATAAATAATATTATATAAAATGTGATTTGCATGTTAACTAATTACGTATATACAAATCTACGCATATCTCTATTTAAATATTGGGCGATGCAAAACATTTTTTGGACCAGTCTCTCATCTCTCTCCGCACTCACCATACCCTATCCCATAAAACCAATGCTTGTATAATTTAGAAGAACTTTCGGCACTTTCATCTTCTTCCCATCATTGTTGTATTTTTTACAACCACCACCACTCGCCCCTGTCTTATCTGACCGCCACAATCCGACTCCTTTTCATCCTTCCGTTGTCACTATAGGGGAAGATTGAAGCTCTTAATAGCAAAATACGGAAGTATCAGCCGCAAGAAGCTGATTCCAACAGAAGTAATTTGTCTTCCTGTAGTGTCCTCCTCTGTCGTTTCTTCACGACACAATTTGAGTATTGTTGGTGAATGGATAAAGCAATCGTCTGTTGCTTCGGTCGCTTCCAGTTCTGTATCTACACATGTCTCAAGTAGGAATCGATCTCATAACCAGACACAACTGGCCATCTTCAACTACAACCTCGGGGATGACGAGGTTGTTGTCAACGAGAAGAGGGCAAGAAATATTCTATACTTCTTTTCAGATGTCTACTTAAGGCCAAGTTGAATAAGAAGAGAGCTAGAGAACACCTCAAGCGAGCTTTAGGAGACAAGTTGGAGAGGATGCTTGTTGTCTCCAGTGCTCGGGAATACGAACCCGACCTGGTCACTTCCTATTCTGACAATAAGATGAATGAGAATTTGATTTATGTCAAAATTTTCATTCGGCTCAAGGTATATAGTATAAATAACTATATAATTAAACACACACATACACATGTGTTGTATATAGAATTTTTATAAAATTATTTTTCTTTCTTTCTATTTTTCTTCGTACAAATATATGTAGTCTGCAATGGTGGTTCAGACAGTCTGTGCGTGCCATAGATCAGGACGCACTTGGAGGCCTACAAAGGGAAGATCCCAACGTAGAGCCCTACAAGATGACTCTCCAAGTTGTAAGAAATGAAGTAAGTGCAGTGACGGCAGCTACGCATTCGGATGTTGCACCTGCCCTCCACAGGATCTCTTCCGAATGCCGGAGTTTAACGGTCCTGACACACAGGTGGATCATGTCTTATAGAATACAGATAGTGCGCCGAGAGAGTCTTTGCTCCATCGTCCGGGATCTCGGCAGACTTTCCTCCAACTCTTCGGAGTAAGCAAACACACATAAAATGTACAATATTTATTTGTATGAAAGTATATAACGCACTGTAACTATCTCTCATTCCTTCTCTGTATATATAATAAATTATAACTCTTCTAATATATCATAATACTTTTTCCACAATAGGACACTCAAAGGTAACGTCTGCTTGTCTAACAGATGCACAACACCACTGTCAGGCCAGTATCTATGGTAACGTTGGTAATGCACTACTCTCGGCCCTCCCTCTGGAGAATGAGCAGTTACTTGTGCACTCTGGGAGGATCTTTGCCTTCGAGTATGCTTAGAGCTGAAAGGATGTACATTTCTTGGCCCTCGGGTTTCGGAGAGACAGCTCTTAAGCCAGCACTGTCATGAATATCGCACAGTTTTACTCTATGCCAGTGCCGACGGGAATTTCTCTTTCAACGGCTTTGATCAGCGACACCTTCTACAATGAGTTCACTGTGGAGAAACACCCGAGGGACCGACTGCTTCGTTTTCTAGACACACAGTTGTTTACTGTCAATCACAAGTACTTGCCTATTCAACTAGTGAAATTCCTCGGCCCGATAATCCTAGTATCGGTCTACCCACCGCCCGTTGATGATGAAGAATTCCTCCGGCGGATAGAGGAATTAGTTTACATCACTCAAAATATCTAGGAGTGTCGTCTTCCTACATTGTAACCACAGGAAGTCGTCCCGTCACATACATATGCTCTGAATACATATATGTATGAATAGATGTATACAATGTATTAGCACGCTTAGCAAACTAATACTAGTCTGTTAATACTATAATTTAAACATATACATCTGCAAATTCTGTACATACAGTATACAATATGCATATTGCACTGCTAAATTGTTTCTTTTCCCTGCGCATATATGTATAAATATGTCATGTAGTTCTGTGTTTACTTAATATCTTTATGTTATATATACATGTAATATTTGAGTTTGCATTTTATTATAAATTTATTTATTTGTTAAAAGTTGTACTATTCCCAACAAGATATATTATGCTACAATATATATCAATTACACCTAATCATTAGGCAATAATTTTGAAAAAACTTATATACTGTATTTATATTATTTCACTAATTTATTTATTTGAGATACTTTCTATACGCCTATATTATATGTTTTATTATATGTTTTTTTACTATATAGCGCAATGCAAGTTAATTTATAAATAATATAAACATTGACTAATTGTATATACATATTCCATATTTACATGAGCATGTGTATAATAAAGCAAGAATTGTTACTGCCTACAACATTTGTATAAATATACATATACTGTCAAAAATATAGTTACACATACTTTTTATATACTTACTATTTACTAGATAATTATATTAATTTTAATTTTCAGCTATAATTTACTTGAGCTTAATTATGCCAATACTTGTTAATAAGAGAAAACGATAACAAAACCTCCAGCTGCAGTAGGTCATGGATTCAGATACATGGTTGTACAAACTGTTCCACCAGTTTGTATGCTCGTTGACGCCTCTACACAGTGGGTTCGTCAGCCAATACTGGCGCCATCAGTTAAGACGTAGTTTTACCTGTAGAGTGCTCTATCTCTTGCAGGTACTCCCACAAGTACAATAGGTGAGTTAGACGAACAGACCACCATTACTTGTCTGATACAGTCCTCCGTGCTAACAACAGAAGAGCAACCCACTCATGTTGTAGTAGTGATCGTCATGAAAAGAAAGGAAAAGTTGAAGACGAATCATACGCGTCTGTCATCGACAGAGCTCTTCCATGACTAGATGGTAGCTATGAGAACTTTCGACTTTGATCAGGAGTGCAAAGGACGAAAGATGTGTTCAGTTCCGGATCAGAACAAATAAGACGTTCACTAGTCTTCTGCATGGTCTTATCAAGATTACCCTATAGAAGGAGTTAAATAAGCCATGTGATCCTCGCCACCTAATAACTAGTGTAGACCAGGTAAAGAAGACAAAGTTGAATCCCGAACTCTACAAGCCGAATACCTACATCTCATGTTCGTCATGACATTGGCTTTATCTGTCAATCTGTGAAAAATCAGGATGAGTTCGCTCATCTCTACCCTCCTTTGACTGTGAAACAGATCACGTCGGCAGATAAGCGGTATCGGCTGATGAAGAGCACTTCAAAGAAGGACGTTCGACGCTATACTGCAGCCATGAGTCAAGCACTTATCCAGTGTCTTCTAACCCTAGAAGAAGTCGATCTTTTTGTCAATCAATATGACATGCTAGACAATATTTTGAGTGGTATTGTTCCTTAAGAGTGCAGAAGTGTCTCAGTTACATTTTTAACAATTCGCGACTCACTACTCGATTTGTGCATGGTCGAAATGCCGGCTCGCTTCACTCCCTATCTCAATATGCGAGTTTATCATATTTTTGGAGCTCCACAATACAGCGATAAAATAGGCTGCCTTGCTGTTTCTACGAGTAATATTTCCGCTTTTATCTTAATGGAAGAAGAGGAGCACAAGTCCGACTGCATGGGCCGACATGAACTAGTCTCTAATAGGTTTTATGGACTTCTCGGTCAGTTCATAGGGGTCTTCAAGTTTTGTAAGAATGACCCCGTATTCTGCAAGTCGGACAGGAAGGCGTTCAAGGCGACATCTGCTTTGTCTTTAATAGTATTTAAGCGCATTCATGTCTTGGTCGGGCGTCCAAAAATGCTACCACCGATCTGCGATCAGCTCGACCAGAGATGGCTGAACTGCTGCAGCATAGTGAGGTGGTAGCGCAGGGCCACTATACTGCTGCAACTTCACAATTTAGAAAAGTGAAAGTTGGCTAAACTATGCGTAAATGCAGTGGTAACTCTTCTTAGAGACAGTTGCCCCACCATCCCCTACAGATACGGAATCTATTGACAGAGTAACATCCACCGCACCCCTGATCTAATAGAGACCGGATCACTAATATAGTAGCGCGAATACATATCGAGTATGTAGCTTTACGCAGGACAATCTGCAGGCAATATGTAAGTAACTCAAATAAATCGTGTTTTATTCATAATATAGTATATATTTTCTATGAGTATGAGTATGTATGTGTGTATAATGTATATAAAAATCATATAGTAATGATTATACAAAGAGAGTTTACTCTTATCGATTATATATTCATCGAGCTGTAAATTTTCGTAAATAAAAACTCGTTAAAGAAATGTAATGCAAATGGGCAAGGGAGAAGTATAATTACATTTTTTTATTAAATTAATTTTAAGAAACACTCTATATATATATATTCATTTAATTTTAGGATAGCAGTTTAGAGTTAAACGCGAAACTTTACCTTGCAAATACAATTGTGTTTCCTGTCTTTCTAGCTCTAAACCCAATATATGAGGGAAAAAATGTGTTGTCCATTTTATCATCTGTAACATTTGTAATTCTAGTTACATGGGTCAGACCGCCAGTGCAATTCATACTCGCATTATTGAGCACTCTAAATCGCCAAAATTTCTTTTTTTTCCACACCTTAACACCATGGACAAAATAATACTCAATAATTTGTTTATAAAATGTTAAAGTAAAGTCATGATATTAAAAGCTGATTAGCTTGTGAAGCCCTGTACATAAAGAAACAGACCAATTTAATCAATAGCTGCATAGACACCGATTAACTTGTTTTTATTTTACTTCATTCAACTTACTTTGTGCAGTTCTCACTTCACTCATGTATACTTTATCAGATTGCATAAAACCTTTTATTCATCTAATATTTAAAACCAGCATTTATATATAATATTTTTATCACTTGTTTAAGACACTCGAAACGTCGTGACATTTATTTCTTCATACACAATAAAGTGTTTTTAAATATTACTTTTTGTTTTTTAACGGCAGTGTAAAATAAAATGTAAAGCTTGATGATTTAAATTAATATGGCATGCTACGATACACATAAACTTCAGTTTAAATAAACAACCCAATAATGTGATGAGCTATTAAAAAATGTTACATTTTCGAACAATCCTGTGATATCGCTACGGTGTTGTAGTATGTTATGAAACAGGGTTGAGCGCCAAATTCGTGCTTTTCATATTTATAGTTTCGAACTTCTGAATAATAACATACATTTTATTAAATCTTTGCTTAATGGTTGTCCTATTTTTCGGTTATGTTATACCCATTGAGTCTAACACACGTCTATATTTTTTAGATTAGGAATATATTGGCAATTTCTTATCGTGACTTTTACTTATTTACACGTTTACATAATATGTGAAAAGATTTTTTTAAATCGTAGAAATTCACTAAATTAGAACCACATTTGTTTCTAAATGCGAACCGGGTATGTCATAGCCAGTATTGAAAATATTATAGTTCTAAGCTAAAGATAAGTGACGGCAATAGATATATACTTTGCCGGCTTGTTATTTACCCTATAAACCTATAATAAACATAACTTTAAATTCTGTTTAATTCAAACGATAGTTCATTGTTTTCATTCAATAATTTATGTATGGCTACTCGTCCAAAACGTACATGTAAAGATGAAGCAAATAGAATACTTGGATATACCGACCAAGAGGATGATCCAGAATTAAATCACTTCAAAGATGTCCAAAATGCTAACGAGTCTTCAGATCATGAAGGGGACGACGACATCGAAGTTGGTATAAAACCACTGTGTTAGAATACAATCGCACTAAGTCTGGTGTCGATACAGCAGACAAAATGCTGCGAGGTTTATCCTGTAAACGGAAATGCCGTCGTTGGCCGTACTCTATATTTTCCAATATTATCGACACTGTGGGCAATAATGGAAGTATTATATTTACTGAAAAATACCCAAACAAATTTCAAAAGGAAGATCATCACTAGACTATCAATTCCTGAAAGCTGCCGAATACCAACTAGTCGATCGAAATATTTGTTGTCGTTTGCAAACAGATCGAAACTATTTCAAGAAAAGCACTAAAGAAGCTATCCGAAGCCTCGGTTACATAATTGAGGAGCAGCAGAATCCTCACGGTATTCGTATGGAGAAGAGCAAGCGTTGTTTTGCTTGTCGACCAAGAAGAGACAGGAAAACATTCGTATGTTGAGGCCGTTGCCACAGACCATGCTGCAATGACCACAGCTCTCATTTGTGTGTTGAATGTGCTATCATGGGACAATGGACTATTGCAGGTGGTGAATATTATCAATTCTATAAACTTATCACACACCTACCTATGTACATATATACATACACATTTTTATATTAAAAGTAACTTCTATGTGATTCTAATCCGATATACCTGAAAATATATTCGTTATTTTACTCAAATTTTATAAACATTAAATTGTAATACATAATACATTGGAAAGTATTGTATAATTCAAATAATTAAATTTTTCCACGAAAAGTCTTGTTTTCTTTGGTGTTGATTATATAATTTTAGCTATATTTTGGAAATTAAACGTTTTTGCTTGGAAATATTTATATTGTATTCGGTACATATAAAAAAAATTTAACAAACATGAAATAATAAATATTAATATAAATAAATAATATAAATATAATAATAATAATTATTCATATTAATAATAAATAATAAATAATATGAATATGAATATGAACAAAAAATCATGTTTGTATATTATGGGTATGACATACCCAATTTGCACTTATGGCTAATTTCAAATCCACGTCGGATAACTGTTAAAGATATGAAACTTCTAAAGAATGAGTTAGAAATGAAAATGCAATGTTACAAAGATATTCCTACAGATTTATTTTCAAAAGATAAAAACCAATACTCCGAGAGGATGAGAAAGTTTGCTTTGACATTGAGCCTTTATGGCAGCAAAGCTTATTCATTTTGTAGAACAGTGCTACCACTTCTGCATCCGCATTGTTACTCTACATCAATGGATGAGTCAATACAACAGGCAACCTGGCTTCAGTCTTGAAGCTTTTGAATCTCTGAAAGAGAAGAGGAATAGTGCAGAAGCTGGTTGGTGCTACAAATGTTGCACAATAATGGTGGATGGTATGAAAATTTTAAAAATGTTGGAGTACAATCATTCTTCTTAAAAGTATGTTGGCTTTGAAGACTACAGTGCTGCTATGGAGTCAGATTCAGAAAATCTTGCAACTGATGCGATCGTTTTCATGGAAGTTGGAGTTCTTGGAAGTTGGAAAGTTGCAATAGGGTACTTCTTTGTAAATAATTTCACTGCAAAAATTCAATGACACCTTCTATCAGAAGCAATACATCTTCTATATGAAGCTGGGGGAGATATTGTAGCCTTTACATGTGATGGTCACCCAACGAATCTTTCAACCATCAGAAAGTTAGAATGCAACACAACACCAGAGCATCTAAAACCTGATTTTCCCCATCCTGCAACAGGTCTTTTGGTGCATGTCTTCATTGATGCTTGTCACGCATTGAAACTGTTTTGTAATCAGTTTTGTGATTTCAAGGAAGTTATTATTCCAGGTGTTGGTCAAGCCAAATGATCTCACATAACAAATCTGAATAACTTCCAGAAAAAGCAGGGTCTGACTGCAGCTAACAAATTGAGTGATCGTCATGTCAATTTTGAGCAACAAAAGATGAAAGTAAGTCAATATATTCATCGTTTCTTCATAAATAAATTTAAATAAACATCAAATTTGTATTAGCTCATACTATCACAAAAGAATGAAAAATCAGCCTAAATATTTTTTTTAATTGTTAAATTATTTATGAATTAATTGTTTAATAAATAAATGTGTTAGGTCGTTTAAAAAGTAATATTATACAGTATATGCTTGACACTAGTTCAGATTTGAGACTTCTAGGACAACATTAAAAAAAAGACTAACATGTAATAAAACATGCTACCCTGAATGGCTCAATGGTGACAGACATCATTCTCATTTATCACTTTTTTATATTCAGGTAGGTACAATAACTGTACCTATACCTACACTTATACATAAAGCCCCAGAAAAATAACCTACAAAAATTGATTAACCTAAAAGATGTTATCAAAACTTATCAATAGGTTTGGGGGTTTATTGAATTGTTCCACAGAATGAGTCCCGATTTTCAATTTTAAGATAGTGGCAACCCTGTATATCTGATATGTATACAATATAGTATAATTTGACAATGTATTCAATATCCTTAGGCATATTTTAACTGTTTTTATTCATTATCAATTTACTTATCTATTATGATTTTATTTTATAACAAACATTTGACCATAGATAAACTTTTTGTTCCCTAGTTTTGCCAATTTACTTTGCTTTAGTTTTTTTTTCACCTTCACACAAACCTTATACCATAGTATAACTAATCATAATTATTTTACTAGTTTTGCTTAATTACTTATCTAATAGGTTTTTATTACTAAAACAAACGTTTGTCATATATTAACTTTTTAAACCTAATTTTTAGCAATGTATTTATCTATTTGGAATATATTTTTATAACAAATGTTTTGTCAAGTATAACTATAATTAATTTCGTTTTTTTAATTTCCATGTAGAGAATAAAGATTGTATCTAGTAATAATTTTTAGTATATTTCTACCATTTCCCATAATTCAGGTGTCTCTCTTGGCCCAAATGTTAAGCAGCTTGGTGGCTAATGCACTTCAAATGCTCATGAATTTTCACTATGATGGTTTCATGGATTCAAATCCAACCATCCATTTTTATCAATGATTGACTGAATGTTTGATGCTCTTAATGGCGATACCAGGTGACAATGGATACAAATCTGCACTCACCAGGGACAATATCAAATACTTCAAGCTATTTGCCCATGAAGAATTCCTCAACAGCCTCAAAGATTCCAAGGGGGACAACATTGATTGAACACGCGAGTGCACAGGTTTCATTGGTTTTATATTCTGTCTGTGCAGTTTGACTGGTATGGCAGAGCGAGTGCTTGAGGATCAATCTGTGAAGTATATGGGTGGGGGCAGGATACAGGCATTTGGTAGCCAGGCTTGAAGTAAGGCTCCTGGGCCCTTTGGAATCTGATATTCCATCTCGTCCACCCCAAGAAGGCGCCTGTTTTTGGACAAGTAACTTCTTTTTTAACTTCTCACGTAGCTAAACTCATAGAAAGAATGATAATGGAAAGAATCCGGAAAATAGTCAACCAGAATAACATCATCCCCCCAGAACAAACAGGATTTAGAAGAGGCAGGGGAGTTGATGATAGTATAGGAAGGCTT
>JAYRBW010148933.1:0-14484 GCA_036023295.1 Invenusta paracnida | reverse complement strand
TTATGTATTTTCTTATAAAACAACTTTTACCACTTTCTTTACACATTACATCATCTCAATATATTTACAATACCCTCGATGAGAACAGATACCTGGTTTATTGTATATAATGTTTCGATAATACTTTAATCTGTTCTTAATTTGGTCCGAATAATATGCTTTAATAATTGGATACCTTAGACTTGTTAAATAATAGTTAATTTTAGTAATTGCATATTATAATGAAGCAAGTCAATTTTACAAAATAATAGTCTAAACTATACACGTCATCTCATGACGTATTATTTCATCCATAACAGTCTAGTTGGAATAACCTTAAGACGATTTAGAGGGCAACAGTTTTGTCATTAATTAGACTATAAATTTGACAATACAACAATGGAAGCATAAATAGAGAGAGTAAGCTGTCGAATCAAAGCTCCAAAGCGAATTGATGAGAGTTGGATTAATTTTAGACATTCTGTATAATATGGATAGCTACTTATATCTGAAAGCTGCCTAGTTAGCACCAAGAGATCTTTGTCGGTTGACGCAGTTGACAATTGCTTGCACATTTATAGAAAACATGTAAAAAATGTAAGTATATACATTTTATAGACAACAATAATTTAATTAATATATTTCTATTTTTTTTTAATCTCATATAAATTGTAAATAACAACTGTGTAACATTTTTGTGACATTTGGCAGGCATTGACTTCTAACAAGTATTAATCTTGTGCTCTTTTAGTTACATAAAATATTACTTTTATCTACTATAATACATGCATATTTCAATCTGCAAACCACGTAATATTTTGTTATTTTCTAAACTTGCTTCTAAAATTTTGTATACATTGCTCGCAATAAACATTATTAAAATAAGTAAGAAGTAACACAGAATATTCACAATACATGTCGCAATTTTCAGTTGCTTCTGTATTACTTATCGTCTTTTCACAAACTATTAAATTGGTCCAACTTTAAATCTCATATATAAAATCCAACCAACCTTCGGATCACGGCACTTGTTCTGAGAGGCCTGCATACAGTCACAGCGTTCTCCAGTGTAGCCAGGACGACATTTGCACTGTCCCGAACACGTGCAGACACCACGCTCGGGCCCACCACACACCTTGTTGTCGTCAGAGGCTCGTTTACAGCCCTCACGGTCACAGCCGCAGTAGGCCCCCGTATAGCGGGGTTGGAAGCAGTTGCACTTACCGCAGTGGCATCGACCCCGACCACTGCACAGCTGAAATAAGGAATTTAATAATAATGAGATTAACTACCAAATCTACCGATCTAGGTAAGAAACAAATAAATGATTTTAATTATAAGAGAATTTTACAAATAACATGCAATATTAATAGTTAATGTAAACTATACTACTATATATATTTACTAGTAGTATACGACATTTAAATGTATAATGAATTAATTCAAAATGTTATATAACTGTATATTTTAATAAGGGAAAGTTTTCCTTGATTAGCATGAAAATAATAAATAGCTATAAATACGAAATGAATTAAGCAATATTACGACACATTTTTTTAGTTACTGGTACTGCATAAATTTGTAAACTATATTATTGTTTCATATTTTGATATTTAAACTGTTATTCTTATATTAAGCAATAATAAATTTTAAAATTATATTGCATCTTTAATATAAAGAAACTCTGTTATACATACGCATATTATTGATTTTACAAGCATTTTTTGCAGCATAAAATAACACTTTTCAAAAGCCAACAAAATTACATTTCTTTAAAAGTTATATAAGCCTATAACAAAAATTTAATTCTTATTCCCAACTGAACTAGAGGTGGCAACGTGCAAAACGAATTCCCAAAAACCTAGACAAAAAATAGATCAGATTAAATAATTGAATTCTTAATAGGATATCGAATTCGTAAAAATCGGCGAAGAAAGGTAGCAAGAGGCAACAAGCACGAAATATACAAAGAACCATAATTCAGACAACCCCGCATGACTCATACAACTTACAGCTGGGAGGTTTAGCGGTGAAAGACGACCCCTGCAACTGAACAATATCCCAAACTAGGGCACTACACTAACTTCACTGTGTGCTTGCTTCCTGTCTGACTACAGCTCAGTCAGTCTACTATCCTCAGTTGCAGTGTTGGTGGGTTATCTTACCCGCAAAGCCGGTACTCGAATGACTCATTCATTCAATGGTTTCGACTAGCAAGCTAACTTGCTACGGACGATAATGTCAAGTCTCGATGCCTTATCGATTGATTACTAAGACACTTTATAGACCCCCACACCACCTCCCTTTCATCCTTAACTTACGAACGATGAATACAGAATTTCCCAATTAGCCCGATAAATCTGTCTATATTTGCACAGTGAAGACAGCTAAAGAGCGCGCTAACAAAACCAAGGTCTTGTCGTGTTTCACAAATCTCATATCAAATTGCTCGTTTATGTGAAAAACTCTGGTGTAGAAAATGTGTTATTATTTATTCATTTCAACCTTTTTTTTAAAGAAAATTAATACCTCCTAAATTACAGGTAATAAGTTTATGTATCATAAATGGGTAATATTAGAAAGAAGAATTAGAAGGTTATTAAATTATTATTCTAAATTATTAAATTATGAATTCTACGCAGAAGTTAATAGTAAATGTGCCCAGTTGTATACAAACCTGAGAAATAATTAATAAGCCAAACATTCTATTGCCGCAGAATCGGGAAAAGAGTCCAATACAAGTATACATTTGCTGTAAAGCGCTCATGTATTCGGACGGTAGTTGTGCGTAAATTTATAGATCATTATATTTGCGAAAGATAGCCTGTGAGAACAATTTGAATCGGAAATAATCATTATCCTGAGTTGTCTAAAAGGAAGCTTTAAGTTCTAGTATAATATGTTTATCTCTGAGGATCAATGTGAATTAAGATCGGAGGGAAGTCTAAGATTAAGACGTCCGAAGGCTGGGGTTTATGATTATTTGTTGCGTGCGTTAAAACAGTGAGCATTAAAATTCTCTAATAACTATTCTCAATAACTGGCCGGCCCTACAATAATGATAGAGATGGCTAATGACTTACTCTAATTAATTCGATACCGATAATATGTAAACGATTAGACAGTTACTAACAACTGAAATTAGAAGTTAAATCGATAAAATCTTTTCAAATCGAATACCAAGACTGAGAGACTTATTAAGACTCTGTCATCCCTGAATCTGTCAGTCATTACAATCACTGAATCTGCAACATTGTGGTAACATGTAAAACCGCCTGACAAACTATGTACATACAGCGAGTCACTTACTTAGTCACCCCTCGCCCTCCCAGTGAATGAAGAAATCGATTCAGCACCCTTCATAAGGCTACCAGCTGCTGCAGTCGACCTCGCGTATCATTTCACGGCAGCATTCATTATAGCAGCGCGCATTCAAGCGCAACTGACTTTTAATCTCTCTCTCGATCCCATAGACGAGCCAACTAACTGAATGAACTACTCCACAACAGAGCCATCAGGAGGAAGCGGAATGAATGTACATAATGTGTGTTTGCATCGTATCTCAATACATCCATCTACAGGTTTCATGTTATTGGCAGCGTAAGTTGTGGCATCCGTTTAGATATACCTAAATAACGTGAATGACTGTGTTGGAGGAGATGAGAGGAGAAACTATGAATAGTATGAAACAGTCTGCTACAGTTATATTTTTCAGAATGACTTGACTCCTTGTACATATTATATGTTATTTATATATAAACAGACGCCATATTACTTATCAGTGATGAGACTATCATGACTGAATATTTCATTTTATATAGTGTGTATTGATCCGTGGATGTGTGGCAGGTCTTAAAACGAGCCTGATCCATATTATAGTATATCGATATAGACACAAGGCAATTTGCAGAGGGCAATAATGTCGAGCCGGTAAAAATGACGGAACAAACTATGATTGGGATTATTTATTCCACAAAATTCCAAGTAGGAAGTACGTGGATCCCAAATGTCTCAAGCATAAATACATAGTACCAATAATGGAGGCAGAAGGAATCAATTACCGGTTTATTTCACGAAATCTTGTTTAGTTTGAAAAACGTTAGACACGATTATGGACATAAAAAGAAAGCCATACGCCGAGTTTACTGGACACGATCTAGGAAAACACAAATTATTAAAAGGGAAAGGGATACAAAGCGTTCTCTAAATTCATGGTGGTAACAGCCCAAGCTTAAGTCTGAACGAAAATAGAAGTTAATCTAGGTATGAAGAGGATGCATATTAGAGATTATATACTGACTTAAACATCTCGTGCAAATATTCCCAACATATAATATGTGACCTCAATACAAGATTTAGAAGGCATAGTATTGTACTTCTCGATGAAATACATAGGATAGAGGGGAACTATGGCGCTATACGTGTAATATAGGCAAACGTATGGAGCTATAATGAGAATAGAGGCGATAAAATAGAGCTCTAAGTAGAATAGGGGCAACAGTATGGAGCTATAAGTAGAATAGAGGTGACAGTATGGAGCTATAAGTAGAATAGAGGCAACAGTATGCAGCTATAATTGGAATAGAGGCGATATCACAGAGTTTAAAGTAGAATAATGGTTACACTACAGAGATATAAGCAAACTAAAAGCGAAAACAGAGAGCTACAAATATAACAAATACAAAAACAATGAGCTATAGGTAGAATAGAGGCGACACACAGAGCTATAACTAAAATATAGGCCAAACCACAACACTATAAATGTAATAGAAGCGACAACACGGACCTTTCATTAAATTAGAGTATTGAGGTGATAACACAGACCTATAAGTCGTATAGCGTATTAGATACAACACAAATATTGATAGTTATTAAATAAATTAATAAGAGCTACTCTGTTTGTGTCTAATCATGATAATGTTACATAATAATATGTAATATGAACCCCTGAAATAATCCTCAGCGTTATATTTATAGCACAACTTTAGATTTTCTCTGTCAATTATACTAAACCTCGTATGCACGTTGCCTCATTGCTATTTATATCATTTATGGATTGACACTTGACTAATTATAAGTATTAATGCCACTAAAACGAAATTTACACAAATATATCAGTATTATTGGCGTGTTACTTTTCTACATATAACTATAAAACTCTGAGCATAAATCAGACACTCTCTTAAAGGAAGAAGGGGCAACGAAGAGACTGCAACTAACTTGTTTTGTCGGGTCGTCCGGTCGAATACACAACTGCTTTGTCTTCTCGACAGAGGCTGTGTCAGCCGCTCCACACTCGCAGAAGTCTCCCGAGAAGAGGTTCCGGCAGTTGCATACGCCACAAGTGAGGTCGCCCTGTTCATTGCACTTGGCTGGTGAGATCAGACTGGGCGTCTGCTTGCACAGGGAGCACTCGCAAGCTGATTTTACCTCCAGTTTGGCTGAGGCCTGTTCCCATTGGTCGGATTGATGATTGGTTAGATGGGTAAAGCGAGAGAGGGGGAGGCGTTGTAGATTTAAAAAAAGAAAAAAGAAAAACTATCAAGATTTTCTTTGACTTATAATTGTATAAAACTATTTTTCTGGATGATATAGAAAACACCAAAAGAATAGAGAAAAATAAAGTAATTGTTTGTATGTTACCTGTAAATTAGTTTCAAGTAAACAGTTGCGATTATTAGAAAAAACAAGCGATTGTATTCGTAAATTTACACATAAATATGTTAATAACTTAAATATATCTATCATCTAGTAAAAAAAAACATTAATGATAAATTGATAATTTTTAGAACAAAATATGTACGCTTCTTATTTTGAAAGTACAAAATGTGTTTTCAATATCTTTTGTACAGAATAAGCAGGGCTGTCTCTCCATAAATGCGCAAGTCATAAGATCTCAAATATGTAATAATGATATTTAAATATACATTATAACATCCAGATAAAACATATTTTTATCCCCCTAATTGGTTTTATAATTAAAAATAAAGTTAACTTCTTTCCTTTATTAGTAAACTAAAGTACTTCAGAAACTCAATGAACATTTAGGACGAGAATAGAACGCTTATGTTCGGTTTCCTATTTCCAATTATCTTCCTATGACACGTCTCACACAGCATTCTACCTAAACCAATTGTGGTAAGTATCTCAACTATTAATTTCTATATTCCTAAAAACGATTAAAGAGAATGTATATTTCTTTAAAGTACTCATTGATTCTATTTACAAAACTTAAACATTTGAGAGGAGACAATATGACGCAGATTCCGACATTCCATACTACTAATCCTGGCTTCTAAAAGATCATACAAGAATTTACTACGAAATAGAGTAAGGAATGACGTGACGCAGATGTCTACATCCATACTACTAATTATCATCTGAACTTCAAGATTTCACTCACACTGTCTTTGAGTCCGAAAAGATGCAGTTGAACTGTCTTGGTACCAGCGAAGCAGGTCTTGGAGGTGACACGCAGTTTGAACTCGATGGTGCCACCTAGAGGGAGGTTTGTGCAAGTCTTCTTCTCGCTGAAGATTTTTTCTCCGTCACACCGGGAAAGGACTTCGATCTGAAGAAGAAGAGATCCAGAAAATATACCAATTAGACAGAGCACATCTATTGGCAAAGGGCAATTTTGGTTTTGGAAACAAAGGAACTACAAGTTAAAAGATGTCATTATTTTAGGTGAAAAATTACATTTCTTAGAAATTTATTTCCCTTCTAGTATCTGATTGGCCAGTTTACTGCACTCTGATTGGAGGATGGATAAATAGCGTGATTACACTTCACGCAAACACTGTCCGTTTTAGCTTAGCTAATTCTATGGTACCTTTGATGTGATCATAGTTATTATTAATCAGTATGGATTATTGTAACATCATTGTTAATAGAAAACCACTCGATTAACTTAGAATTCTTTAAACATGATTATATCTCACAATTTATGATATCAATTGTAAAAAAAAATTGTTCAGCCTTCTATTGTCTTTTAGCACATAATATTAGGTACCGTTGGACTCAACTGCTTTTCAAAAATCCTCCCTCCTGGTTTGAATTGAACAGAGAAACATGAAGAAAAAAAGTTTTTAAATTTATAGTATGAAACTACATGCCGTGATAAGCTGTAACAGTATCAATTGTACGATGTGGAAACAACAACATCAGATAATAAATGAAACAGAGAGATGCAACCGATAATAACAAAACAGAAAAAAGGAGGCTAAAAATGGTAGAACTGATTACAAAAAAACAATAACTTAATATAATTTGTCTAAAAAAGGAAAATTGAAGAAGAATATAAATATTGTAATTATTAATAGGTTACAAAAAGGTTACTATAATACGTTTCGATAATACTGAATGCTTTAGTAATTGACTTAAGAAATATACGCATCTCTCATTTTCCAAATAATGTAATGATTTATTTAATCTCAAATTCACATTTTAAATTAATAATTTCAGCGGTATATATTTTTAATGGAGGTTAATATGTAAAAGCTCCTACCTTGAGACCAATGTCCTCAAAGACAACACCCAGGGCGACAGTTGAAACGATCTTGAAGTAGTTGTCTCTGAGGAGCTTGACAATATCTCGGGAGTCCTCCTGGAAGATGCCGACTGTCGCGGAGGGTAGCAGAGCGGCAAGACGCTCGTAGAGGGGTGCGAAGCGACGGGAGGTCGCGAATATGACGTACATGTCGGTCTCAGAGAGAACACGAGCCAACTGGAAGGGAGCAAATAGAAATATAAGTAACTAGAGACGATGATAGCGTACATGTCGGTCTCAGAGAGGACACGAGCCAACTGGGAAAGAAATAGAAATATCGTTGCAGCGTTGGACAACAAACTATTTATTTTATAATTTAAATCATTTGGTTCGGCAAGTCAGCACATATCAAATATTGACACGATAATTTAATTAGACTTGGGAGCTGTAATTTAAATGTAACGGCGGTTTTAGATAAACTAAGGTATCGTAAAGATATTTATGAATTAAACAAAAGTAGAGTTCAATTAAGCGCTTAAGAATGAAACTTATCATATTAAATGTATTTAAATTGACTGACAGAAATTTCATTTATACATCGATACATTTTTACATAAAGATATCAATCTAGATCTGTCTGAATAAATAAATATCACCACGCAATATACATTAAAATATCGTGTCAACATTATTTTGATGTTGACAAAATACTCGAATTTAAAATGCAAATCCCAGCCTTCTATAACGTAAAACCAAAAGTACAAGACAATTATATCCCTTATTACAGTACTATCGATCACACAACAATGACTGGAGTGCCGGGCGCAGAACGATTGAATTGAGGCTTCATGTACGTACAGTGCAGAGTGTGTACTCTGGAGCGAAGAAAGAGAGAGGGGGGGATCGCGAGAGTAATACAGCGAGAGATTGTTGATTGCAATAGGTACACGGGAAGTGTACTAGAGTAGCACCAGATGGATCTATAATTAATAGGAGAGTGGGATTACTGCTTCCTAAATCAACACGAATCTTCACTTTTGTGTGCATGCACGATAAAGGGATCAGGCAAGATTTATGACAGAAAAGTCACATTAGCATTGTAGGGATTGTGTAAATGTTAACATTACTGAACGAATAAGTGGATAAGACTTGATTTCCTAATGTGTCGTGGTATTGTATTTGCGTATTGTACTTGTAAAATGCGTAGTGTGTCTTGAACACATTTTTTCTAGCCTATTAAGCGGTAACATTGCAAACTATGATTTGAATCACCAATTTGGCTTAAACAGTATTGAGAGTAAAATAAATAATTTATTTGTCTTCTGGTTTTAATAGATAGATGGTTAAAAAAAATCAGAGAAAATTAAAAATCATTATTTTTATAATTTTTAATATTTCTCAAATCTCGTATCACTTTCAATTGATAAGATAAAAACAGAACGATAAGCAACACAGTGTCGACTAAAATAACCGAAACTCGATTGTTTGACACCAGTGACCAAGCTACAAACAGCAGATAAACAAATAAATCTTACCTCGCCAACACTGGGATAATCAGTTTCGATAGCATTGTGAAAGCCCGTGTATTTGAGTGACGGCTTCCATCGATCGGCCTGATAGCTCAGCTGACACGTAGTAGGTGGAGGACGCACGAGGCCTGCCAGCTTCCCGTCTCCAGCGACATGGAAGGGACCGTCTGTCGTAAAAAGAACGATCTTGCGGGCACCCTTGGACCAGTTCAGCTCGGACTTGCAGTGGGCTACTTGCAGGAGGGCGTCGAGGCCTCCCTCTGGTGCGTCCAGATTCGCCGACGACTGCAAGGAAAGGAAAGGAGAGGAGAGATGGTCACAGAAATGGCTAAAAGAGAAGCTGGAGAGGTAGTGTACAGTCGTAAACGAGGATGACCAATCAGAAATTGGACGAGATCTAAGCGACCAATAAGAGACAGGAGGGATGTTTACAGATGACCAATCAGAAATTGGACGAGATCTAAGCGACCAATAAGAGACAAGAGAGATGTTTACAGATGACCAATCAGAAATTGGCCTTGGACGAGATGATAGCGACCAATAAGAGACAAGAGGAATGTTTACAGAGGACCAATCAGAAATTGGACGAGATGTAAGCGATCAGTAAGAAATTACCAATCAAGTGTTACCACAGTTCATGCAGGAAGATAATCAAGGTGAATAAATAGAACATTGCACAAAATGGGATAAAAACACTATTATTACTAATCACAGATTTAAAGAAATTGCCTATTGTTTACATTGAAAATTCAGCTCTATATCCTAAAACTTCGTCAACTCTAGTTTTCCTTAAAATAAGTTTATGTGTAAATTTTCTGCTACAAACTGGGCTATTGCCATATATATTGCTAACTTGAATTCAACCTATGTAAATTGTATGCTATATATACTCCATGCAAACTTTAGCAGGCATACCAAACTATGAAGTGTAACAGAGTGTTAGCAATAGGAACACATACAAAATATTATGTGAACGCAACAAGGAATGCCTGGTTTCCCAAACCATGGCACACAATTTCCTGGCCTCCTTGTGTCAGTAAACAATAGTATACGTATCAAGAGACACTGGGTCTCATCAAACTTCGTCCCGAGTAGATATCACACAAACAAATAGTGAAGAATAGATATTCCAGTGGAACCCCAAGACCATAGAAAGGATAAAACCACTTAGGAATTCATGCCCTATATATTAGTTTATCTGTAATAATATAGCTTTAAAAAATATACATATTTACACTACAACGTTACATAATATATTATTTATTCCCTATAAAAAGAGTATATGAAAATATTCTCAAAGGTACCTTTTATAGAAAATGTCCCAAATAGGTTCATATTCTTTAATTACTAAATAAACTAAGTCGAATTCTTTAACAGGCTAAAATAAAATATGACGTTTTAAATTTCGAAAAGAAATAATTCCTAGAAATGAAACACAAGCATGCAGATGATTTGTCGCTACAGTAAAACCGGGTCATAGTGTTAGTTTCAATAGAAAGCAAAGTGCTCGTCAGGCAATCCACTTTTCTTAAGAGGGAATGTGAGCCTGAGAGGTTAGCTTAGATGCCTCTCTCAGACACTTATCCCTACTCCACTTTGCACCACCACTCCAAGAGAAAGCTCATTGATCCAATCATCCCCATGCAGTCCCCATAGTCTGCTGCTCATCATTCAGGAACCCTCCAGGCTAACACAACACTGCACAAGCTAATCGATAAATGCAAGCAGCAGTTCCAAATACCAGCTAACTTTCTAACCTGCATAGTACTGCCGTGGTGGTGGTGGGAAGTTGTCGTTCAATTTATGACGACTTATTGGCGGAAAGAAGGAAGGAATGATTGCTTCTTTTGGGGGATGATATGGCCAGGCCCTCTTTTTGTCTCAGTAGAAATTAGTTCTGATTCACAAAGATTGTAGGTATACTAATACCATCATAGCGCTATTTGGTGTGCTGAAACCAACGTATAATATATGTAGTAGGCGGGCGCGAAGGATGCTTACAGCAAGTGTCGTTTATAGGATTGATTGTTTACACCAGGAAGTATAGCTATCACAGTTTCCAAATAAAGTGGCAGTTTAACAGCTATCACACTACAGTGATAACAATATGGCGAGAAATAGGAAATGACGTAGAAGTCTGCAGAAATCAAGCTGAACGTGGTGAATATTTAAGAAACACTTTTAAGTATAAACTTGAATAATTTATTTAAATAAGATTACAATAATACAAATAATTAGGCTGTTTCCTCTCCTAACGTGAATAAAATTAATAGATTTTCTAAAGTAAAACAATTTTCATGCAATTCGTGTGATTTAAATTAATGCATTTAGAATAAGATCCGTGTTCGAGATTAAATCCAGCTTAGCAGTCAAAGTTGAATTGAACCATAAATTATTCGTAGTGTACAATAACAAAAACATTTACCTACTTAAATAATATTGGTAAATTTAAATCATGAAAACGTAAAATATAAAACAGCTGATCGGCCGAAATTCCGTATACTACTTTCAAAAACGCCAGTATAAGAAAGTGAAAAGTTATTAAAACTTTACGGACTTCATAATATTATGGAAGAGTGGTACCCACTCCCCTAATCTACCCGATATTCTCACAATAAAATGTAGATAAGAAAGAATCGATGCTATTCTACAAAAGAAAAAGATGCACAAACGGAAAGTGGAGCAGATCGCCCTTTCGCCACAGTGCAGTATACATATAAGAAGGAAAGAACAGTCCTCGGGAGCTACAGTTCATTAGATAAATTGCCACGCACCCTCCCGCAGGTTATAGACTATCATTTTCAAAAGAGCGGCATCTTTAAAGAACATATAGTTTAACTCTATCTTTGTGACCTCCTTATCTTGATCGGAAATTGTGTAGTTATACAATCAACAGAAGCTTTGAATAGAGCATCTATAATGAAACATCCGTTACATATACATATAATATGTTACCGCAATCCTAGTTGACTGCAACTTGGACCTCTGTCAAGGATATATGCTGATTGTATTACCAGTCTTATTTATATTTCTGAATGAGCAAGTTCACAGTTATGTTAGAACACTTTCTTCTGGTGGTGATAGAGGTGTAACTTCATGAGACATAGTACATTAGCTAGCATTTTAATGTAGTGTATTAATAATATGATCCTTGAAGGAGCCAAACATGTTTTATAAGTCCACTAACGCAACACTTTCTAAGTAGTCCTTAAAAAGAACGTACCCTCGAGTTCTTGATGGTTTCCTTGAATCTGGTAATATTGTGCGTTAGCGAGAGGAGATGCTTGTAGAGGAAGGGCGGGTCGCACTCCGTTTGCGCCAACTCGCAGGGATTCAGCATGACCGAGCGCTTGGGGAAGACGAAGGGGGCCACCGGCTTGTCCACAAAGGCACCAAACCCGATCCGAAAGCGCTTCGTGAGACTGCCCATGGTAGCGGAGATGGCTTCTGCCTGGCGACTCACGGCGTCGAGATTATCCCGCATGCTGAAGGAGATGTCCGTGAGATGGTAGAGATCGACGGGGTAGTCGCGGATGGACGTGAAGTTGAAGACGATCTCGGTGGGGTGAAAGGGCCGGACCAGAGCCGTCTGTCGAGCCGGCTTGAGTTGATTGGTTGCTGCTTCGTCGGATTCGGAGGGGGGTGTCTGTAGGCCGCTGGGAGTGAATACCTGGAGGTGAGGGTGGGTGGCAAGCAATTGGCAACAAGTTCCATATAGGGGAGGGAGTTCTTGTTTTTCACTGCATATAGGAAGCAATAAATAACAATTGGGGAATATGTCGATTGTTGAAAGTTTATAAAACTCTCGGCGAATGTGTTCTTCAATGGTTTAATGTATCGATGTGAACTGACGAAGTTGACTCTGAATGTTTGCATTCTCTATATTTTTAAGTTACACTGATACTATACAGTATATATAACACCATTTTCAATATAAATATTATGCTGTCTTTAGTTTTAATAATAAAAAACTAGCTTTCTGGGTTACATAATATGTATTGCACCCCATATATCCAATTATGTTAGTTGCAGGCAATGAACGACATTTATTCAGATTTTATCTAGAACTGATATTTTGTCAACAGCTAAGCTAACCTATCCAACACAATATATTGTATCAAATAATAGAGATAAGTACATAGTATTATGGCTTAGAAGTTTATATTATAGACATATATATATTATTAAATTGTATCGATTACAATCCAACATATCGAAGTGAAACGATAATTTCCAGAATGATTATCATGTGAAATAAAGTAATGTACAGTGAAGCAGGGTTTCCACAGAACTTAATAATTTTGTTAAATAACTTTGCCGATGGGATTTTTTCGTCAGAATCTTTACAATTTCACTCTTATCTATACAAACTTAAATAAAATAAGAAATGTCAAAGAATATTTTATTGCATATTAACAATCGCTCACCAGTGGCCTATTGCAACAAATTAAGGCAGTTAAACCGTTTACACCATTCATAATTAAGCAGTCTCTATATTATATTTCTCTTCATTTCAAATATCAAGTAAAATTAAAAACTATTGCTTTCCATCAAATTGAGGTATTTGTGGATATCTCCGCACCACCAATATCAATGCAATCTGCCGAAAATAAATACAATTGGATTTGCACAGCAAACTGTAAACTAGTTTTATGCAAAGCTTGTAACTTGTTGTAATCGACCACATGTAACTCCGCAGTGCAATTGACAAAATTAATTATTTGCGCATAGTATTAACAAAATAATGGAACAGAAGTGTGTTCTACAGGGATGGAATATTCTGCTTTTACTTAAATAAGCATGTAAAACAAGCATGTAAAACAAACTTACCTGCCTGGCTGGGTATTTCTTGAAGCGCGACTTTCACTCACCTGAGAAGTGACACTCTCCCAGCTGGAATTTGGACACCCCCTCGACATGAGCACAGCAGGTGGGGCACACCGATGTCCCGGGCCGAAGTTGGCGTCATTGAAGTCCGGATGAAAGCACCAGGCACAGGAGGCGGCCCGGCCCTGGCAGTCCTGACAGTTGCGCGCCTGGGAGCAGGAGGAAGGAGTGGCCTGATCGGTGCCTAGAGTGCTGTCGACTGTCATCTCGTTGGATCGGGGGATCCAGAGAGTCAGAAGAAGGAGGAGGAGTAAAGGTGGTGGCATCATGTCCACTGTTTCCTGGTTGGATGCGAGGAACATGAATATAACAAGGGATCAAGCTGTTGAAGTGACTATAAATAAAATGTGGCTTGTCTCTCAGATGTGCATATATTCTGAAAAAATAATGTTTCTAGTGGAACATTACTTGTGAAAAATTATTCTAAATTTGTCAAAGTGGTGTTTCATTAGGAGACTAGAATGGTTAATAGGTCTAATAAGTGGTTAGCAATAAATCTCCACCAACAATTAAATGCTGGAAAAATATTTTCAACTTGTCAGTATTGTATTGATATGTCTCTGTAAAATTATTCATTACAGTCATTGAAGGGGGGGGGGG
>JAYRBW010148922.1:0-14484 GCA_036023295.1 Invenusta paracnida | reverse complement strand
TAAAACAATAGAATAAAAGAACATATGCATCCATTAATCGCAGAGTATCACAGGCACAATCGTAGTTAGAAAGCCAGCGTGTGGTGCATTACTCAGTATTACTTGGTACATACTCTGATAATAACTATTCAGATTGTAGCAATAAATTATGAATACGTACCTAAATAAGAATGCCTAACAAGAAAAATAGTATAGATTAATATACATTAAATAGCATACGCCATCTCAGTTAAAAAAGATATTGTTCTCTTTTCATTTACAGAATAACAAATTAGTTCTATTATTTAATACATTAAAAAGAAAACAGGATTTTGTCTTAGTTAGAAAATTCAGCAGAAATGGTCAAGATTATAAACATAATATGTTATTATGATACATAGACATACATACATGTATGTATATTCGAATCAATTACAATAACTTCATACTGAGGTGGTCTTGATATTGGAGTTCTTAAGACGGTGGCCCTCATCACACACAACGACATCAAAGCGGAGAGCAGCAAGGGAATCAACATGGCGAAGGAACATCTCGTAGGAAATCACAAGAACTGGTTGAGTTGGAAATTTCAGGTACTCCTGACAAAAACACAGAGAAAAAAGACCCGCAATGTTTATTATAAGCATTAAATAGTTGTACTGTTAAGGATAAAACCATATTTTACAAATTTGATATAAATATTCTAAGTACCTTATTTGATTATATGTTTTTTTATTTTCTTTGTGAAATTTCTTAGTTTATGCATAATATAAAGATATCCACAATTGAGATGTACGTATATATATGGTTTAAAGTATTTAAATATCAGTTAACTTCAAATGTATGAAATATATTATAATAATATTAGATATTTTGCCGCAGTCTCTATTTAAAAAAAATGCAATCTTTTCATTACGGCTTAAGCCCAAAGAGGATTCATGGTATCCTCTGCCAATTTACTTATTTGTTTAAATTGTAGACCAGCAGTGAGGCAATATTATCTTTCAGAATAGATTCTCATATTTTTAATAAATAATCGCTATTGATTTTAGTCAATAGAATATATAATTAGGTAATGAAACTGTGATCTAATTCTTGATGTAAAGTTAAATAATCATGGATTAAACAAAATTTTCGTTTCTTAATAAATATGAGTAAAGCAATTTAAATGAGAATAAATAGTTTCTATAGCAATAACAAAATAAAAAAGATTTTTAAGCTGCTGCATTACAAATTAAAGTAAAATTTAAATATCTCAAATTATATTTAAACAAAAACATTTAAAATGTTTAAATATGCAAGATATTTACACTGCATACGTAATACAACTTGTATCAAAATAAGCTGCAGTGTAACAAAAAACTAACAATTCCTTTGGGTACTTGCTTCAACTTTTGAATCACCACTGACAAGATACACAGTTAATCGTTCTGTTCCAAGCCATTTTTTGAATTCTTTGCCCCAATTCTAAAATAAAATTCGTTTAAATAGAGCCATTAATAATAATAATAATAATAATAATAATATGTGTACATATATATGGCCAAATATAAGTTGTATAAACAAGTAGATAACTAGGCCAAAGGGACATGTTCAAACCTTGACTAGACTTCCAGGGGTAACGATTAAGCATCGCTTAACAATCGATTTTCCACCATAAGGTCCTTGTGTCAATAACGTGTAGAGTAGAGTTATACACTGAAGAGTTTTACCCAGACCCATTTCATCTCTAAATAATTTAACAAAAATGTAAAGAATAAAATAATAGAAAATGTAAAAAGTATATAATAAATGACACGAGTATAAGTGTTAGTATAATACATATATTATCAAGCTAATAGTTATTTTCCAAAGATATTAGAAACAACAACGTATTTCAAATCGAGGTGAATTACTAAAAAGCTAATGTAGATTAGCCTTTACTGTCCTCCTGACCGCCGCCTTCGCAAGGATAAATGCCCTCCCCATCTCTGCTAGTCGGTGTATTATGCGCTTTTGCAATACATTGATTCTGCTGTACGCGTACCCTGCTTTCTGCAACTTCCCCGCTATCTCTTTTAAAAAACTCGCTGTCGTCGAAGCTCGCGCCAGACGTATCATCGGGTGTCGCCCTCCTACTCCCCTCTTCGTCGCCGCTACTAATAACTGTTCTGCCCTCGCCAAATGTGTTTGCTCCAACGGACTCCAACCACCCCTTGTCTTTCCCTTTTCATCGTCGAAACAGCCATCGCTTCCCCAACAAATTCATCCCCTGCCGCGCCAGTACAAACACTTACGTAAATCTTTTATTAAATTTATTTACTCCGTATAGACTCGTTGTTCCTTTTATATTATTTTCTTTGTAACCTTTCACTGTTTTGTTCTCCCTTTCTCTGTACCTGCCGAATTTCTTTGTGGGTCCAATAAAAAGATATTATTATTATTGTATCCTCGGTTTTAACCCAAATACAAAATAATTAATGATATAATAATTCTAAAGTATTTAAACACAACAAATAAACACACTTAGGAACATAATTATGTGTAATTAATAAATTTCAATTATACAGTATCTATCAGTATTTAAGGTCTGGAAATTATTTAACTATGAATTATAATACCCATTATTTTACTTAGAAGACAAATAATCATAACATTCCACTTCTGATTCCTCTGATCAATGGACACCTTATATTAATTACCTTTCCCTGGAAATTACTTTACATTCTTTCTGAAACTAACTCAATATATTATAAAACACATGCTATAAAAGAATTACAAGATATCATTTAATCTGAAACTGTTATTTACAAATATTTCACACCGTCATTCACACAATGTAAAGTACAGTGTATACATATATTCATGATCATAAACATACATGTTGAAACAACACGCAACGGGAGAACATAAAATTATGTAAAGCGATAAAATTATAGATAGTGTTTATTTATTATAGATACTACTGATCAGTAGTGAAGAATAAACTAAACTAATTGTAATGAAATATTAATATTGACAGTTACATTATAATATGCAGAATATACATTTTAAACTAAATTTGTTTACTGCTATAACTTTAGATAACGTATTATATCTGCATTTAGCGATATTAAGTTTAGTGAGTAAAAATAGTTTTTCTCACGCTAGAATGGCTCCACGGCCCGAATGAGGCATCATACCGAGAACACAGCGATAGAGGAAGGTAACTCCTTCTCGTTGGTGCGGACGCAGGTGGATCGATAGATGCGGATCAACTACCACGTCTGTCACTGATTGGTTTTCTCGGTTGTGGTCATACTACATTGAAAAAGGGGGAACATAAACGTCACGAGTATTGTATTAAAAGGTTACACCACGAAAATTTCTGCCACCGAATTATACCAGCAGTTTCATGTGAACATATTTTGAAAGTGTTTGTGTATGGTATTATGCCCATAGTTTTGTTTCACGAAAAATCATATATTGACGAAAGATTTCTGCAGATTAGTATGGGCTGGTATAACACAAAGTTGCTTTGACCAGTAAAGTGACGCCATACTCGTATATATCTTGCACATCACAATGGACTGAGCTGTAAAGTGTTTTATACTGATGAAATAAACCGTACATAAATTCGATATCACACAACTATTTACCTTGTTATTAGTGATAACTGCGAACTCAATGCATACCTCTATAATTTAATTAAAAGATTGTACACTCGTATATTTACGTACATAAAAGATATTTTCTTTATCTATTATATGGGCAGATTGTTTGGATTTCATATTTTATGTATTAAGAGACATGCATTTCAGGGTTGTGCATGAATCGTTTACTTTTAAAACATATAGTTATTTGCGAATTTCTTTTGCTAGAGATATTCTATATTTTTTGATAAAATAATCTTTAATGTTACATTTTGAGATGTTTGAATTTTAGTCAGTGAACTTTTTATATGATTCTACTCAATATTTCTTCACCTTCATTACATTCTGTAAATATAATTGCTTAAATATTACCATAGACTTCTGTATTATACATCTGGACGAGACACGATTGGAAATTGCGTGGGCGTAATATATAAAAGACGACCGACAGCTATCTAATGCAGCACCTGCTATATAGTAAACACAGTCAAGCAAATGCTATCGATTTACTAGTCTTCCCTTTCCGTGTAGGTATGAGAATGATATCGATTATTGTTAATACAACTGGCTATTTATTGTCAGTTTTACTTTATTGTAGTTTACTTTTAACCCTCTGAGACCTGAAGGGGGGGGGGGTCCAATGGACCCCCCTCCAGATAATTCAGTTTAAACGGTTTACCTATGTCGATTTTTAATTATTTTAATTATAGTATATGTTGTGACACATATATATGTCATAATACTGCAGAATATATGCATTTTGTGTCAAAATTTAGATAAAAAAAACATCGAATCAAGGGAAAATATTCCCCCAAATTTTTTTCTCCAAAAATCGAAATTTTCACATAAAAACATAATATTATAAATTCTCCTGAAATGAAAAACAAGTTATGGTCCAAAATAATTTCACTATTGTCCTACATACTACAAAGGATAAATGTTATACAAATAATGATAGTATTATAGTAAGCGTATAAAATATAGAATAAATAAAATGACATATTACTGACAGTTCGACTAATTACACTCAGGTAGGTATGTACCTACAAGTGTTATAATGAAGCTAGATTATATGTGATAACAATGTCGTTAATAATGTCTTGAAAATTTTGGAAAAAAAAATTGAAAAATTTTTTTTTCAGAAATTTTACAAAATATTTTTGATCTGAGTGCTAAGAGTTGAACTGATATTTTTGCAATATGTTTTCATTGATAGGCCCGTACTAATGATGAATTTACATGAATGTCACGTATTATTTTAATATCCATGTAAATATTGACAGGGGATATTGACAGCCCCCTTCCTTAGGTCTCAGAGGGTTAAGAAGTAATGGGATGGAAATGTTGTGTACCTGTCTGTAATAAAAATAAAAATAATAAATATTTAACCACAACATCTGCAGAAACTGCAATCGAAGTGGATGAATAGAACATAGTAATAAACAAACAATTTAAATAAATGATAAATAATGCTGTTACAGAATAAAATAGTACGTACGCGATAACATAAAGAATACAGGATTTAGTTCCAGGGAGTGCTCAAAATTGAAAATGTATGTTTTTAATGAAGACTTCAAAGTAGAAAACTCATGCAGAGAGCGTAAGGATGGTGGAAGCGAGTTCCATAGACGAGAAGAATAAAATAAAAGGCCCCACGAGCGATATTGTTAGAGACCACAAGTTGATGCAGAAATGGTGCCGACTGGGATAGTAAGGAAGTAGACATTGTTGATGATTCGGGCGAAACGTGAGAGACTTGAGATATTCTGGGGCATTGCCATATAAGCACTCATGGGTGAGACAACATATTTTGTAGACAATACTTGTACGGTGGGGGTACCAGTGAAGTTCACGTATGGCATTCGATGTAGGCATCCGACGACGAATCCTTTTAACTAAAGGAGATCAGTCATTTTGGACTCGTTGTAGCTGACACATACGTTGTTTTGTAACATTTAGGAGAATGCCGTTGCAATAGTCCCGTTTTAAACAAACATAAGCATTAACGAGCATCTTAGCTGTGTCTTCATTGAGATATTTCCGGATCCTGTATAAAGACCCGATGAACGAAAAAGTCAGGTGGCGAAGCTTGTTGATATGAAGATTGAAGCTAAGAGAGCTGTCAAAGGTACTACCGAGTGTTTTGACTGCATAAGAAATAGGAATAATATCGTCGTCGAATATGATGCTTTCAAGCGCAATATTTTTTTGGAGTTGACGAGTACCGCAAGACAATATTTTAGTCTTGTAGGGATTTAATCTAAGTAATAGTGGATATGCGAGTAATCTATTCTCTTAAAGTACTTATTCTCTATCTGCTGGACAATCGTGGTTTTCGCTGTTATACTTGGAAATCTACAAAGTGATCCATTAGAGCAACGATTTGGACCATATTGCCAGATGTCCGGCAGTAACTACTACATAATCTTCAAACAAATCCTAGAAAGTAAACATTTACTGAAAGTGTCCTTGCTATTAAAGCATTCAGGCATATCTTTGACTGACATGACCTTCGACGTGGACGACGAACTACAAAGGACAATCGATAGTTGTACTCCAACTGAAACCATGATTTATGATGAGAATATCGATTGTTTTTCTAAAGACTGAATCAGTCAAGATTTTTAGAATCAAATGAACTGTACATAATTTACTATACAGCGGGTTATGTTGCTCGAAGTATTAGTCGGCGAAATAATTCTTGTTCAGATTGTTTGGATTTAATATGTGCAAAGGAAGGGACTATCACACCAGTAGAACTCCTTCCATCGATTGGAGAATCTCCAAACGTCAAGTTCTTCAATAAAGCCAATCGTAGCGGCCTATTACAATCACCCAGTCTTCTTTTTTCCTTACTGGGATGTTCGTAAATAACGTTTTGCCAAATTAAAGCATCTTCCCATTTTCTTACTAAGTTTGTCAAAGCGAACTCATCCGTGGATTTGATCTATAAAACAGTAATGTCCGTTATTCAAAAATCAAATTCACATTCAGTTTTTATAAATACTTTATGTATTTCCAAGCATGTGTTCAAACCAATTGTAATCAAAAGTATAATACTTTTCATCGAAAAAGAATTACGGTCAAAAGATTGCCAAATTAAGGTTTGTAACGTGATGAGCCAGTGTATTATTTATACATTGACGAGCTATATTACTTACTTTGTGACATTTATAATTTGCTTAATGATTTTGACTAGATTAGCCAAAAACATAATTTGCTGACCCATTTATGCAAAATTCTGGTACCTACACAAAATATCTTAATTAGGTACTCTAATGGACGAATATTCAAATATTACGATGTTCAGTCAAAAATTATTAAAACAGACAAACTTGTTATATAATAATAATAAGTTGATAATCTTTAAATTTAAATTATAAAAAAACATTGCATTGTTAAATAATATTATGAATTATTATATAGACAAAATATAATATTCTTTCTGATCACCTTATCATTCTAAATTCTTTAAGTAATAAGACTTTTGTGTAAGCATATTTTCATTTAGAGTTGGGTAGAAGATTTCACATAGTTTGATAAACAGTATATAAGAAAGGGGATAAGAAAAATGGGTTATATAATTAGACAAATGACGCAATAATTATTGTATGTGTCTAAGCGTTTATATAGTAATTAATGTTTATTATTATGTAATTATATTTGTAAATATTACATAATAATTACTTAGGCATCACAATATATATTCTATTTATTCTATATTGTCTGTATTTGTTTACAATAGCAATTTGTATATATTTTTTGATTTACGGATTTATTGTAAGTATAAATATCTTATATAACCGCTGTACATTATTCTGAAAGTAACAATTCTTAATTAAAAATTAATTACAACAACATATGTATATAGAAGTCTATGAATTTACGAGCACAATTTATGTGCCTGTTTACTTCACTCATTAAAGTAATAATAGATGCATCCCATTTCAGTTAATCTTGAGATATATGTAGTATGTTTTTTCTGAAAAAAATGTACCACCCGTTTTGATATTTATATATTCTAAGCAACAAATAATGTATTTTCTCTATATTAAGAGTGAGTCTGTTTGCAAAAGTTCCACATAACATATAGTTATAGGGCATCATTTTAATTATTTTCTAGAATACGAATAGTTTTATAAATATATAGTCATATTTAAATAATATTTTAATATATATGGATCATTTGTAAACATAGAACTTATAGGTGATAGTAAAATCTTGCTAAGTTATTTTTTTTTTCAGTATTCATATTTCAAACCTACATATATAGATACTTAGTTTAATAGTAAACATTTAAACTTTGTTGACAAAATTGATATATCTATCAATATTAACGGTGCGCATTATACTCACAATATGCTTCGGTGATGGTTTTGGCATTACCAGAGCATCGACAGCATTTGGATCGAACTTGGCCGGGATTGGCTAAAACAGTGATATAACAAGATTACGCACATTATGAATTAATCTAAGTTTGACTATCTGTACCTGTGGAGAAAATGATTGATCAGAGAGTTTTCCAACTGGTCTAAATCCCGTGCGCACACAGGATGGTGCAAGAACTAGAAACAGATAATAAAAGAGTTGTCAATAAATTGTATGTGGTCACTTAATCCTAATTATAAGTGAATTAGTTTATGGTCTAAAAATGACAGTTAAAATTTAATAAGCAAAACAGTATGAACATAAATATTTCATTTGATAATCACTGTTACATACTATTAAGATATAATATAATGTTACACCCACCTAAGCAATAAAGTATACCTATCTTTCTGTATTACGAAAAGTATGTATGTTTTTGTATTACCCTCATTAAAATAAATTCAAAATTGGATACAAAAGTAAACTGGGTAATGAAAAAAATGATATATAGTTAAAATAATAAAATGTCGTCTACTATTCCATAATTCGCGGATGAGTAAAATGTAATACTTATTTGTAAAGTAAAAAAAATACTGCAAGAAAGAAAAAATTCTTTAAAGGGAAAAACATTCATATGGACTTTTAAATATATATTTATTCTAGGATTCTAAAAAGGAATGTTTGCAAGCCTTAAAATCTTTTCTTGGAATATACATATATGCTATTTATGAATTCTGCATAGTCCTTGTATCGAACTCCTAAGACAACTCTCATAGTGTAGATAATATCACAGTGTTCCTCTCACCTTGAGACCGCGATGGTGTGGTAGAAGTCTCACCATCGACAGCTGGCACTTGACAGCCTCCTAATGCATTGAGAAAGCATTGTCCTGAGAGGAACCTCTTTGCAGAAACGGGAGTCATGATCTCCACCTCCTTCCCACTAACAGGAAGTGTGTTTCCTGCCTCAAGGGAACTTAGGTCGGCCAGTTTATACCCACTTCCCCGACCAACACTGAACACAGATTAATCAATAATAATCAGTACAAAGGAATTGTCCTAAGAAATTAACCAAACTAAAAACAGTTATATGTAGAATAATTTGTTCTGTTTAATTTAAAGAATGTTAATTTAGTTTTGATAATTTGCAACATTTCAGACTGCAAGACATCTTAATAATTGCATAACAAATACATAAAATATATTTTAAAAAAGCTAAAAGTTAGAGGATCACAAAAAAAATTATGAGTTATGTCTTACACTTTTCCTTCCATGTCCATCAGTGTGACACATCTTCCTGTAATACTTAAAAGACCTAAAATATAAAAGGTTTCTTTCTGGATCATCAAATTAAATAATGTCAACCCAATACTACATAATGTATTTAGATGAGAATCCAAAGACTAACCATCTCCATCCCATGTTTTGTGCTGAAATTAATAATAAAGTGATAATGTGCATTTAAAAAACTAAAATAAACCACAGATATAACATCTTACAAGTACCTTCTTTTTGGATAGTTTGCCATAAACTACACTGAAATATCTGGTATCTTGACTGTTTGTTGTAATTTCACTAAGTACATTACTATTTGAAGCAACTTTTGCAGGTTCTGCCACTTTTACAGGAGGAATAACTGCAAAATATTGATGAAAAATCTAATCTACTTATAGATACATTATATAAATAAATGAAATATAATTACTCAATTTTGCTGGGATACTTGAAACATGAAAAGAAGGTGGTGGAATTGAATCAAACTAGAATAGATTTAAAACGATTAACTGTACAATAAAAATAAAGATACTGCATAGCTGAATTTATAGTAAATATAGTTTCTTCACAGTAAATAATGAATACCTTTGTTTTCTTGAGATTTGCTTGACTAGGAGCCTTTGATCGTCTCATTTTCCTGATAGAATAAAAATTAATGAGAATTTTTTTTTGAAAAATATAAATCAGGGTGCCCCTCACTTTCCATTCACAAAATTCCAGAAATTTCCATAAATTGCACTTTACATTAAATTATATAGTAAACAGTTTATTTAACTAAAACAGGTAACATGATAAATTACAGGTAAATTGTCAGAATAAATAATTGTGTGTGCATTAAAGATAACAAGTTTGTATATAAAATTAGCAACAGGAAATACTGGAATATCTACAACAATTTATTTCAACTGAGCTTTAACAATAGCCAACTCTTTTTTATCACTCTTTCAAAGAGCATTGACCTTTGATAAGATGGTGAAACATTGTTTTGCTTCAGCCAGAACAGAAAGTTTATTGGCATCTTTTTCGAACTCCTTAATGTCATTCCTTATTTTTGTGATTTTATCTTTGATTGGTTTTTTAGCATAACGTGCATATAGCTATTTACAACTGTAGCCAAAGCCTTATTAGCTTTTAGATAGTCCCTGTACGCCCTTCTTGATGATCTTACAGAGAGCATTTTCCTGGTGATTGGAACATTAGTTAGACCACCTGAAAGGAAATGCAGTTAATAGTTATACTAACAATTATAATTCATCATTCGTATATGGCCAAAAATTTGATTTGTTTGCTTCTTTTTCTCTCGAAGTATATTAAATATATTCAATACTATGCTTAAGATTAATTACTTCTGTATTTAACCATATCAATGTGAGAGATATCAGTGAACATTGCTCTATATTTAGCTGAAAGGTTTTTGCTTGTTGAACTGAAGAAAGGAATATAATAGTGTAAAATATAAAAGATAGAATAACTTCTATTTGCTACATTACAAAAACAATATTTTAATAGCAAGATTCTTGAAACTAAATATTAGTAGAAAAGTGTGAATTGCCTCTCAATACTATATATGTGAGACAATTACTACTATGAGATAAATATTTTACAAGAGAAAGATTGTGCCTTTGAAATTTGTTGTTGCATAGAAGATAATAAATAGGTAATACTCATGTAATAAAATGTAATTACTTTAAAAGTAAGCAAAATAACTTACAGAAAAGCCTCTTTCAATTTCTACATTTCCATGGAACATAATGCAGACAAACTTGAGGACCTTGAGAAAATGGTTGAACTGATCTCTGTCTTTTTTTAATAGAGTAGTGTAAATAACATTTATGCCATCAACATGGATGTAAAATATTGTGAATTTTTTATGTTGATTGGTACAACAGTGTCTATCACAAGCCGGAATTCTTCAATGGAACAGTCGACCTCAACAGAAGCTAGGTGTTTGCTCTGATGGCGTTGTTGCACAAAATACTTGATTTTTTTAATATTTGTCAGAATTGACAGCAATTTTTATGGAGACAGACTACTACATTGCAAAACAATGTGACAGTTTAACAAAATATATATAAGATAGGCAATATAAAACAAAGTTTAACATGGAGAATTGTTGTGAATGTGCTTCAACCTATCTAATGACAGCTCAACAGGTTAGGATCAATTATTTCTCTGCATGCCTAGTGAATATGCTTAGCCCAAAAAAACATATCCTAGTCATCCAGAATATAGGCAAAATTACTTAAATTCCAGAAATTTCCTCAAAGAAGACAAAATTCAAGGTTTTCAAGAAACATGTTCAAATTCTAGAAATTTCAAGTAAGCAGGCACCCTAATAAATGCTATAATTCAATTTAATGTTCTATAATTGCAATTAAATTATACAATAAAATTGCCAGTTATATATAAAATAGCCAAATAATAATTATCTTCATGATATAACTAATTTCATCGCATAGTTAATATAACTTATAAACTGTGAAGTTTTGTAAAGGATTCAGTTTTTCTTTAATATGATCTCTGCATTCTATTTATGTTACCTCTATTTTCACCTGTTAAACTTATGATATAAACAGGTTGAAAACACTCAATAGACAGTGTTTATACTTTTTTAAATTAAATTTGGAGACAAATTAACCCATTTTAACTGTTGTGCTTTGATTGGTAATAGTATAATTTTATGTTTTAAATTTGAACAATTAGACCTTTATTAGTTACAAAGAATACATTATCAAGCATATTGGTGAAACAATTTGCTATTAATAAAAGTTAATTACATTTCCTGTCTAAAAGTGTATAACATTTATAATAAATTAATTCTTAACCTGCTTGTTAGAAAATTAGAACCTTATTTTTATTAAAGAAAACTGAGCTGTAGGCCTTATTCTCAAGATACCTAATGCATAGGTGTAGGTTAGAATAAAAACTAAGATTATAGTAAAAGTCTGAAAAGTTTCAAGGCTTTAACAAGGCACAATGGTAACTCTTAAATATTAAATTCATGAAATGAGCAAGACCATACATTTTGATATATCAATAAAATTGATATAAAAATAAGGTGACAATCAGTATATACCATATTAGAATTTTGTAACATGACATATACATATATAAGCCTATATTTAAAATGCTACAGGTTATAAAATATGCAGAGTGGGGCATATGACATAGAATAAAAATAAACTGAGGCCACATTAATGAATTTAGAACTAAAGTTCAAACTAGTTATAGTAGTTATGTTGTTCACAAGAACCATAAATGTACAGTAATTATTATTTAATATGAAATTTTAAATTAATCAGTTTCAAAAAGTAATATTGACTAAAAGTAAGGTAAGGACCAATTTTTTTTCTGAACAATATAATTCCCAAAATTACCAATGCAAATTGTTGTTTTAATACTGCCTCTTCATTGTTTATTATTGTTAACAAGGGAAATGCTAGCTGATAACCTCTAATAAGAGCCAAATTAGTGCTGTCCTAGTCTAAATTTACATCATTAATAATTCAAAGGCATAGCTTGACTTAAAATGTAGTGTAGACAAGTCCCCAATCTCCAGAGGCCATATGGCAAGGCTAGTAGCCAAGCCTCTAAATTGATGCATATTCTTCCAAAATATCAGAAGAGGTCACATATAGCTCATTGATATATTGTGACAAAGGTGCTCCATAAATACTGCAGTCTAATGGACAAGAATTTGTAAACAAACTTGTCCAGAATGTTGTAGAGCTGTAGCCTAATTGTCATCAAATATATGGCAAACCTTATCATTTATACTCATATCAGGGATTAGGCAGGAAATAATTAATTGATAGTTTGTTTACTCAGTTTTGGAATCTTCTAAAGTAGGTGGGCAGCACTGAGTACTACACCCTCCGTAAAAAGTAACTGATTCACCATAAAATATTAAACTTACCTTTCTAATAAATAATATATTTTAAATATTAAAGAATATGTATTTAACAATAAGTTCCGAAAACTAAATTTATATAAACAAATATGATTGGTTAATGAAATGGAATTTACAAACAGTTTGGATAAAAAACTCTTTAATATTTAAAATATATTATTTATTAGAAAGGTGCTTAATATTTTATGGTGTATCGGTTACTTTTTACGGGGGGTGTATGTTCCATATTGATCTAGATACATTTATGCATTTTAAACAGAAAGTATTGTAACAATTATTTCTTGGCGTCATGTTTATATCAATTTCTTCGATGGCTGTAATATATATCATCATTATAATTTTAACATTAAGAAAAATCTTGGCGTCCTTTTTATATACTTTTTAAAGGCTGTACTTCCTATCATAAATATCATTTCAAAATTTTTCTTTTTAGGAGCTCGTTTCTTGGCTTTCATTTTTCCGACGCGGTCGTTTTTGTTTAGATATCAATTAATTTTTTGAAAATATTTCTATATTAATATAATTTCATGCATACAATTTAAATAATAATTATTTTTATTTATACAATTCTGAAATAGTATAATATATCCTTGCATATTTCGTTGCTTTTGTTTTTCTCATATGATTAAATTGCAAAGGAATTACATCTTTTCTAAATAGCATGAGTTATACGCAATTTTATAGATTTTAGTTTAAACGCTTGAATATGGAAATTATACATTTTTATAAAAATATCTTTCACTATCGAAATTGTTCACTTTGCTTCCAAATAGTTACGTTTTGATTTAATCTCATATGATTTTCTGTCTAATGTGTAGTTAATTTTATTTTCACTTGAATAAATCTGAGCTTTTATTTTGTTACATATTGATAGGTAAGGCCATAGAGTAATTACATATATTATATATATGTATTATATATTATTACTCTATGGGTAAGGCTGTTTTACTGCATTTATTGATACAAATCTATCTATTAATCTAAAAAGATCAATTTTATGTAGAAAATTTATTTTCCGATCAGACGTCAATATCAATCAACTTGGCTGACGAAAATAAAAATAATAACAATAATAAAAAAGAATAAGAATTGATGTAAGAAAGGCGTCAAGATTTCACTGTTACAATGCTTGTTGTTTGAAATGCATCAACATATAATAGATCAACAAGAAACATAATTTATATATGTAGAAACTGTAAAATTAATAAAATGTAACTGGTACAACGCTTGTTGTTTAAAATGCATGATATAGATCAATAAGGAGCATATTAGACGATGCGGTAGCATCGTCAAGCCAAGAACAAGAGCGTCAGTGATTAGCTTGAGAGATGGTAGCAGCTCT
>JAYRBW010148911.1:0-14485 GCA_036023295.1 Invenusta paracnida | reverse complement strand
TCTTTATAGTTGCAGTTGTAGTTTAATGTCATACCCAGGATGTCAAAAACCCTTATGAAGTATTACAAATACTTACAATACATGTTTCAATACAAGGCATATCAGCAACTGCAGTAAAATTTTCTGGAGAAAAAATATGAACTACTAATGAATTTTACATTGACATTTTTAATACAACACTAAAATATACATATACCCAGAAAACCATAAATAAAAAGTAAGCAAAGCAAAATCTTTTTTTAGGTTTTTTAATGTATATTTAGGCTTTTTTTTAGGTTTTTGGCTAAATTCGTGTAAATTTAGGTTTTTTAGGTTGAGTGGGAGGCCTGCATATATATTAACTTTTACATAAAATAGAGATAATCAGCAAAACACAATTTCTATTAGTCACCATAGATGTAGCTTATAAAATCATTAAAAGCACAGTTCACAAAAGCAAAGATCATTCAGTTTGTTGCTTCTTTGCCACGGATGTAACTGTCTTGTTAATGGCACGTTTCAAAACATGTTCTTTCTTCTTCTCGACTCGATCTTCTTCCTTATGTAACTCTCGCCGCTGCATATCTAACTTCTCCATTTCAGCTTGATATGTTTGCAACATGCCTTGGAGATCCTGTTCACGCTGCTGCATTAATTCCTTGTTTTTGTTCAAAGACTCCTCTCGTTGAGCTATCGCGGCAGTCTCAGCTTCCTTGGTCTCTGCTTTTTTCAATCGTTTCTTCATTTCCTTGATTCGTTCCATTTCCTTTTGCTTCTCCATCCGTTGTCTCTGCAGACGTGTTTGGTAGGCATTCCTATTTTTTATTCACGCATGATATTATATATCTTTCACGCAATCACGCAATGTATTCATGAAATTCACGCACGTGTTGCAGTACTGAATAGTGAAATAAAAATAATAATTAAATAAATACATTATTAGACTCAATGAAACCAAGATCCTCGTGAAATTTACAACATTCTCCTTGTTACTCAAGAAAATCCAACCGCGAGATCGATGATGTTAATTTTGTGGAAAATTCGGGCCAACCAATGGGACATGAAAATACTAACTGGGACGACCTCATGAAGGATATAGATTGGGATGATAACAATTTTAATTGTCTTCCAAAACCGCAAATACCATTAAAATGTAGAGACATTCATATCCATAAAAATTAAGTTTGATTTAACTTACCAGTCACCATACTAGATATTCAACTTCGGTAGATAAGTCCTCTTTTGTTAAGGTTAATGACATGTTCGTTAATTATATATATTCAATTTTTGTAATATTTGCATCCTTATTAATTATATATAGCTGTTTTATTTACACGTGAGATCAATTCTACTTCTGTCGTTTTATAGTATAATTATAAACTGTTTCTATACAGCTTATAACAGGTATAACATTTTAACTAACTCTATATGCTATCAGCTATTGAAATATAGTATAACATCACGTATGATGATACAAGCCATATTTTGTTGAAAACATAAAACATAATTCAAAAAATATAATTTCTACAAGAAGAATAGGATATTAACAAAGGTAGCACGATTATATCAAGAATTTTGTTTATATATACTTAAAAATGAGAATGATTTTAAAAGGGATGTATCAATATCCTCTGAGACAATTTTGGCGAAATCATAAATTTTAATAGCTTAAAAATGAATATAAACTAAATATAAAAAAATTTAAGAGTTAAATTCTTAGTTTACATAAGTTAATAAATATGAAATACGTAAAAAAATATTTTGAATTTTTTAAATTAAAACGCACATCTTGCATAAAGCTTTAGCTACAACGAAATAGCTGTTCGCTAAATTTAAAAGAGACCTCCAAACTAATCTTAATACAAGAAAATAAAAATGCACATACGTACAAAATATACTGACACGGATGTGCTCGTAAATAAATAGAGCACAAATATAGTTCAATGTTCCATTAATTTAGGTTGTATACTTGAAATTCACAACATACACAATTTGCCTGAAAAACAATTATTCCACAAATTTGTGTAACTGACAAGGAACTATAGAATTTGGCAAAAATATAAACCACAGAGAATTTGCTATGGGAAACACATTCTATTACTGTTATATAATATTTAAAAATATATAAGTGAATATTTATATGGAAATTATACAGTATTTGTGTATATATGATAGCTTTTTTATGTTGTTAATACAATGGTTTCAGTGTCAATTTACCAGAAAGAATAAATCTGATTCTGATCATTGAGATGTAACATTTGGTCTGTAAAATTGAATACATGCTTTAATAATTTATAACATTCTAAATATTAAATTAACTTTTATCATGTTTGTGGATGACTACGAACATATGCGTATATAAAATAAAAGCCTTCAAATAACATTAGTAAGCATGTATAATGCTCATTTGAAAAAAAAGTATGAATAATTTACACTGATTCCGACTGACAATTTTAAATATAATTGTTCCCTAAGGGAGATGTGTACAGGCCTGTTATAGGCCTGATCGTCCAGGGTAAAACAACAACAACAACAACAACATTTGAAATATAATACATGAACAATATGGGTTTAAAAAGAATTTATATTCTTATTTTTGTCTTATATAATACTCGAAAATAGTTTGTTTTTAATTAAAAAGACAAATAAATTTCACGAAAAGAAATCTATCATCTATCATCTAGATATAATATTCTAATTTTAGTTGTGACTATAATGAAATACCTGGAAATTTAGAAGCACAATATAAACTATATCAAATGTTTTCAAATAATTTCTGTTTCCCGTAATGCAGTAACGTGTTAAAAATAAATACACTAAATAATTTTGAATTAAAAACTTCTATACAGGTCAAAAATAAATGCGGTATATGGGTCGATTTAAAAATAGCATGTTTCAATTCAAAGCGCGAATGGATTGAATTTTTTCAACTATTTAATTGCAATAAAACACTACACATTTAATAGATGACGTGAAATAAAAAATGTATACTACTGGAAAATAATACACATTTTTATCATTTTGCCATAGAATATATGTATAGAATTGCAGTGTATAGCTAGATCTAAAACACACAAAATATAAAATTTATTAAAAAAGAATGGTCTTATACATATGAGAAAAGTTATCTATATCTTATATAAATCCGCATAGATAAGCAGATAAACTTCACATTATTCTTTAAAGACTACAACCTTTATTCCTACGAAATCAATGATACGAAAAAACACAGTTAGACATTATCAGTATTGTTATGTACACTGCAGATACAAGCATTACTCGTGCGTATATACACAAATTATACACTTAGGTATGCAAATGCGACGTAATAAAACTCAATATTTAATGTTAGAAATCTCAGGAAAACGCATTTAAGTGTGCATAATAAATAAATAAATAAATAAATGTACCTATAATGTTGGTACGGCTTTTAGACACAATTACTTTAAAATATAAGAAACCGACGAGAAATATTTACGGTTTCTAACTCCCCAAATTGTCAGATAAGATCGATAAAACAGTGAGGCTTTAAAATAGTATGGGATGAGCAAAGCAAAATGAAGGGAATAAAAATACAAACACAATTTGGGGGAGATGTGATTGCAATGGTGGAGCGAATTTGGGGGAACAGTGTGAAATCTAGTTATCAAAGTTTTCCTATAGAATACACTGGACATTTTTATGCTCGACCGATTTAGAGATATCAAATTAATCAATGGAAAATAATCTAGTTAAAAGTACAGCCTTGTAGCATATAATTACCCTCAAGGTAAATTTAGTATAATTAAAAACGTTTGCGCTTCTGTTTGAAATATTTCGACAAATAATAAATGTTATTTTTGAAGGCTTATTGTTTTAATGAGGTAGAATGTAGAGTTGTGTATAATTAGCTGAAATAAAATTTAATCGTTTTAATGATAATTTCATTTAGAACATTTAAAAAATGCCAGTCAATTAATTAAAATGTACAATATTTTAAAACATATTAAATTCTGTAATAAAACATATTGTATATCTGTAATATAGGATATTTATAATTATTTCATTATAGTTTTCACAAAAATTGTTTCCAGATTATAAAATATTGGTAAAAGAATACCTCAATAATATTCGAAATAATATAAAATAATTGATGAATACAAACAGATTATAAATTATGTTACTTTTTATTTATGTAAATATAAATGTGCTTAAATGATAACTGTATTTACACTTAACTGTAAATAACTTAACTTATATGTATGATAACTGTATTTGCAATTCAAGGTATATAGGATAGTTCCTTTAGATAAACACCTTAAATATACTTAGAATAACTGAATAACTGATTAATAAAATGAAAAATAACTATCTGAATAATAATATATAACTTTTTCGAAAACCTTTTAAAACTGTTTTTTTCGACTAATAAATAAAGTTGTATATTATGGGAAATTAGAAGCACATTTTCATAGGTTTCTACTAGCTAATGCTCAATATATACATATAAGAAATCCCCTATGAATTCCAAAAATGATGAGTATTACGCAGAGATTATCTTCAAGTTTATAAAGAATAGGCAGACAAAAATTGCATTTACATTGATACAGAGGTATTGAAAGAAATATTCAGAAATAGATGCACTTCCTTAATTGTGAGGAAGAACGACGATAAAAAATTTACATTTATAATACTTATGTATAATGGTAAATGCCATATATACTATAGCAATCATGCATTTTATTTGATATGTCATGTAAAAGACAGCGTGTTTGTAGTTTTGTATATAAAAAGTATACAACATTTAAATTATTTCAATATATAACAAAATATTATGGAAAATTTAAATAAAAAACTAAGAAACGTAAATTTGCAAAATCTATATAACTATAATGATGTAATTTAGTATGATGCTTATATATAATGCTTTATGTAATTTGTTTCGAGGTATTTCCAATTCATATTTTTAACATGCTCAAACATCATCAGAACAATCCATTTATTCTACGATATTGTTTTAAAATACTTAAACTATTTCCTAATCCTTTTAACGTAGTAAGACTTTCGATATATACACTAGTATAATTTTTGCATTATAAAATATCATGATTCTTCATTAATTTTGTTTGTCTTGACATATAGATAGTTTTTTTTACAAAATAAACCCAGAAACAAAAAAGCTAGACTTAACCAATTTACTGCTGTGACTTTAAACCAGAAAAGATTAGCTTACTTAAAATAAATTTATTTGTATTATTTAAAACTTTTTATTTTGATAATCTCGTAAATATTTAAATTAATGGTCTTAGACATCCAATAGGGAGAAATTCTATTAGCTATAAAATGTATAAGAGTTTAGTAGCATATTTAGAAATAAAACAAAGTATTTGCATAGTTTTATAACAATAATTAAAAAGGTACAATTAGAAAATGCACAAATTATTTGCGATTAAAAATACTTAAAAAAATTATTTATGTTATTAAAATTAAAACCTCTCATACTATTTGATGGATTTAATGTCCTGAAATACATAGATAATAGATATAAGTTAACTCTTTCAGCAGATGTTTTTCAAAGTAGTTTTTCAGTGATATATTTTCAGTATAACTTTTCAAATAGAAACTAATCAAAGTGACAAAAAGTACTTTAACATGTATTAAGTTACTCCTGCATTTGGGATGAATAGCCTATACTGAATAATAATCTAAAACGGAATGTTAGTATATTAAAAAAGAAATACACAAATTGGGTGATAACATTAGAATGAGACTAAAAAGTGAGATATTATATTACTCTTGGAACAACATAACTACATTAAAATAATAATTAAGATACATGCAATGCTGCAGGAATATTTACATTTATTTTTCGCAAATACGCAACAAGTTTTAATTAAAACAAAATAAATTACATATCTAACATATTTGTATTTAGGGGAATAATGGCCTGTGGAAGTAAGATTGCGCAATATATGTGGTTGAAGTTTACTTATAAAGATAACCCTTTACATAATCAATGGTTAAATATAATATCATTAAAAAGTAATAAAATATAAGAAAATGTTCCCAATAGTCAAGCGAGAATGAAACAGAATAGAAGTAGAATGAAAAGAAATGGAAAGATTGAATTGAATAATTCAGATAATATGCTGTACTCACTTTAAAATCATTATCAATAAGAGCCACAGTAATGGTTTTCATTAAAAACCAGGAAACGTTCCTTTTTAGGATGAACTTTTAATGTATCTAAGAAATAATAATAATATTGTTTGTTAAATATTGGTTAGCATAATGCGCTATGACACATAAATAATGCTGAAGACAATAGTAATAAAAATGTATCTTATATTTACTGATGCAGTAAATTCTGCTTAATTATTAAGCATGGATAAAACTCCATTTTTTATTAAATGTCGAAAGCATATCTAATTTTTTAATAAATTATTATTAACCATAAAAATGAAGCAAATATTGAATAAAAAACAAGTTAGCGATTTTTTTTAAATATGCCAAGTCAACATGAATATCTTTTAATAATAGAGTCATGTTAAGTGGCGCATAGACAAAAATAAATTTATTAAAAGTGTAAAATGAAGACATTAACACTAAATATTTCAATATATGAGAGGTCGACGAGTATAAAATGACTTAAAAAAATATGACGTTTATCAAATTGGTGACCTTTTAGATCTGTCGAAAATTGAAAAACGAATCCGTTCTAGTAAGAAATTAGTAATAGATTTTTTAATGTTTTAGTATTGAAAATCTAAACAAAACCAGCTTGTATTGTAGAGAAAATAGAATTGGACGTAAATTTATGCCGATTTTCAAAATACTTTGTTTATTCGAAACAATGACGTAATTTCAAATACTATGAAAGCAATGTTAAATAACATTCTACAAAAGGCTGATATTACAATTAAATTATACTAAGGGCTGATATTACAATTAAATTATACTAAGGGCTGATATTACAATAACATTCTACAAAAGGCCGATATTACAATAGCATTCTACTATCAGGGCAATTATTAAAATAACATTCTACTAAGGGCTGATATTACAATAACATTCTACTAAAGGCTGATATTACAATAACATTATACTAAGGGCTGATATTACAATAACATTCTACTAAGGGCTGATATTACAATAACATTCTACTAAGAGCTGATATTACAATAACATTCATCTAAGGGCTGATATTACAATAACATTCTACTAAGGGTTGATATTACAATAACATTATACTAAGGGCTGATATTACAATAACATTCATCTATGGGCTGATATTACAATAACATTATACTAAGGGCTGATATTACAATAACATTCTACATTAGAGTCAGTTTAAAAGTTCAGCATAACGTTGAAGTCATCTGAAGTTTTTGAAATTGATAATGCCTTGTCCTCTAAAATTCCTTAACCTCCCAAAACTATTTTAAAGAAATTATGCACGAATACAAGAAAACAACAAGCATATTATATATTTGTGATGAAACTGTATATATAATTGAACCAAATAATTTATTTGTTCTTAAACAAAGCTAAATGAAAAAAACAAAAACAAAAAAAGTAGGTAACCAGAAATAAAAGTTTATAATAAATGAAAACCTATTAAGGTAACACGTTCAAAATACATAGGTAAAAAAGAGGCAGATGTTCTAAAATTGATCAATCATAAAATAATGTCACAAATAAAATTATTAATACGTGCTTCATAAACAAAGCAGAGTAATAATCCGTCGAATTAATGGCTAATAGATGTGACCTAAGAGATGTAATATCAACATAATTTCCGAAATTTTAAGAGAACATGAATTTAGTGCATTCAGTGCTATCTTCATTCAGTAAGACAGTGTATTAATAGTAGCAATTGGGAAATGGAAAGAGGTGATATATAGCTATGCCCAGCTTGTTTGACTAACAACCACCTAGCCACACTTCGACAGACAGTAACCTCGGGGTTTGATAAGATAAGTTTTTATGGTAACCATAGAAGCTGAGTAAGTAACCAACCTGTTGTCTGGGGAGACAATAACTGCATTGGCAGAGGGGGTGACAGAGTTCTCGGGTTAAATCTAGGGGCTTATCATCATTTCCCGTTACTTTATCCAGGCCGAGGAGCTGTTTTACCTGAAAATAGAGAGATATCCTTCGTTTTACAAAGTATTATATATATCTGCACAGATTTCATTGGAAAAATAATCTCGGTAATTGTTTAATTTGACTTGAAAAATACAGTTGTTAAATCATGAAATATTTCTTTTATTGACGATTAATTACAATTTTAAATTTAGAAGAAAAATTAAGTAGCATCTAGTAAAGAGAAATATCAAAATACACAGAAATTCAGAAATGTACCACAGAATAACTTTTGAATTGCCAAATGTTTGATTTATCCAAATGTAGAGTAACTATAGGAGGTGAGACGTAACCAATAAACCACAACAAGGATCAATCAACAAACACAACCACATTCATCATCAATAATATTACCAGAAAAAGCAAACGACTGTGCAGCGATCGATATTTATACACAACTTATGTGTATAGCAGCAGCTGTAGTGGAAACAATGCGTGTGCTAACATGAAAGGCAGTTAGGGGGAAGGATGTCCGAAAATTGAAATTTGTTAATTTTAGATCTTTAAACAGCGAGATAAAAAATCCCGCCATTTTAGTCTACTCTGTCTGCCATGAAAGCGTTCTTAAACAATCTTTTCCTAATACCACATTGCTGTATGCAGAGCTAGCGCGGCGGCTCACTGCAACATTTATTACAGTATCCGTTTTAGTTTAAAAGACGATATTATAGTAGTATGTATATTAAACTTTAGGGAGGTAGATACCTCAGTAGGACGCATAATATATGACTATTGATTGTTATCTTAGGTGTAATTATATTTATTCACTAATATTAGTATCACTTAACTCTGATCAAAAGGATAAAAAGAGCATTCCGCGTACATAATTAACAATTGCCCGAATGAATACAAAAATAAAATGTGTCAATAAATTTTATAGGATATGTAGGATAAAGTTAAAAGAGGAAAACATAAAACATAAAATGTTTACATAAGAGTATTAATATTGTTTGCAATCGGATTTTTCATTAATGAAAATATGGTCAAAAAATGAGTATACTTTGTAAAATACAATTGTAACCAAGAGATACACCAACATTATCAAATCTAATCAAGTAGAAAAACACACAGTCGTATATTATTCATGATTGAACCGTTATAGAAATCATTTGCTTAATTAATTACTTAAGGAGATTTCTACAATAACCTCCAGATATATTGACATTATTTATTGATTGCAGTCTCTCTCGTTAGTTAATTGAATTCTGCATGTTACAATGGTCAGTGTTGATTTATTGTGTCGATATCAAACTGAACTATATTATACATGCTTACACAAAATAATTAGTGTGACAAATCTTAAGTCACCACAAAATAATCATAATAATATTTAATTAAATTAATAAAGTAGTTTATGTTCAAAATCATATTGAGATCAAAATTTAATCTGAAAAAGGCAAATTATATAATCTTACTTAATTGTTTGATAATAAAGTATCAACGCAATCGTCCTGAGAATAAAAAATAAGCTTTCAATAAATATATCATTAGCAGTACTAATATCAATCAAACTGTAGATATATAGAAATTATGTATTATGTGATGAATATGAGGTATGAAGGTCAACTATGATTTATCATTAAAATAATTTAACAAATACATAATAAATGCATGCATAAAACAAACCAATATAATGAGAAGCACTTAATTATAAAATATTATACGTATAAATATATAATTATTGTGTATTAACCTTCCCGTTAAAATATTGGGTTAGATAATATACATTTAAATATATATATAAGATTACAAACCTCAATATAATTCATAAAAATAAAGAGGCAAATGTTATTTAACTTTTTAAAAATACCCTACAACAAAAAAACCACCTTTTAATGTTAATCAGTGAAATTACATTTCAAAGTTTAATTCAAATATATAGAAAGGATTATTTATTAAAATTAACTTTACATTAACTCTCATTAAAATATTACAAAAACTGTCCAGAACTTTATTTATTTACAAAAGCTGTTCAGAGTATGCTCATCAAGCCTACTTTAATAATATATTTAAGATATCTTGATTAATATCGGTCACCGCCTTTGATACCGTCGACAATGGTTTTTTACTCAATAGGCTTCAAAATCGTTTCAAAATAAATGACTCCGTCTTGACTTGGTTCAACTCATACCATAATGGCAGAACTCAGGCTGTTAAGGTTAACACTTCCACATCTACATATCGTCAACTTCTATGTGGTGTCTGTCCCTCAGGGATCTGTCTTAGGCCCTGTTTTATATAGCCATTACACATCCCCAGTTTCGGACATTGTGATATCATATAATGTTAACCATATTATATATGCCGACGATACATCCTTATATGTATGTCTCTTTCGATATTAGAAACACAGCTGAAATAGAATCTCAAAGATTGTGCGCTAAACACCTCAAAAAGTGGTTAACACCAATATGCTTAAATTAAATCCAGACAAAACTGAAATCTTCATATCCATTAAAAAAATTAAATAAAATCGTGTACTTTTCCGGAAATGACTGTCAACAATTAGACTCCTATTGCTATATCCCCAAAGGTGAAATTCCTTGGTATTACCTTTGACAGTTCGTTAACTTTTAAAGATTACATAGCAATGCTGTGCAGATAGTCGTTTCTATTTATTAAATCTGCGTATAAAATCCGCGGTTATATCGACGAAGATACTGCTAAATTAGTTATTAACGCCTTCTTAACATTAAAATTAGACTACTGCAACGCTATCCTATTTTCATCCACTACGAAAAAAGATGCGGTCTCTTCAACGTATTCAAAATTGTTGTGCCCGTTATGTCTGTCGAATTTCTTAACTATCTTTAATATCACCGACTATCCCTAAGCTTCATTGGCGTCCTTTATCTCAAAGAATTGTGTTTAAATTGTGTTACATTGTTCACAACTGCTTGTATGATAAAGCACCATCTTACCTTAAGGAACTCATATAAGAACCTTCGTTAACTCATGCTACAGCGCAGCTTCGGTCTAAAAACAATCCCCGCCTATTTCTACCAAAATGCTCTCTACGTACAGATGAGTTTTTTACGAATCGCTGCTCCTCGCTTGTGGAATAACCTTCCTGAACACTGTCGCAATGAAGATAGTCTTCCAAATTTCCGTAAACTACTCAACATTTTTTTATTTACATCATTTTCTTCATTAATAATACAACTTAACTTTAATGATCCTTAAAGATTTTCTCTACCCCTTTGAATATAGTTGACAGTACAGATGTTGTGTATTTGAAATAATAATACTAATAATACCTATTTATATATAAGTAGCTTACAAAATATTTTACAATATTCATATATACATTTATAAAGAAATTTGAATAATTGTAAAAAAGATAAATATTCATTGTAGGAATAGTTTGTAATTGTTACTTCATTAAGGTCTAATTTAAATTTAAAATATTTTAGTTTGTGTGTATGTATGTACTTTGAAGGTAAAAAAACGCATTTATAAACTTTATAAATTTGTTTTTTTCAAAATCCATTTTTTTGTTTATAAAGTGCTAACATTTCAGTGTAAAAGGTGGGTTAAATAATTTTTTGTAAAAAATACAAAAAGTCAACTATGAATACTTTATAAAACAATGAGAAGTTTCAAAACAAAACTTTACATTTTTTGTAAAAAATAAATTTTCAACTTTAGTAAAAAACAAGTTAAATTTTAAGTACATGAATACAATTTATGTACGTGAATATAAATATTCAAAAGAAAATTGAAATATAATTTTATAAAGGAAGACGAAGGCCAGAGATTGAGGGATCATAAGAAATAAAATAAAATATTTCCCTACATTTCGTCAGGTGAATACGGTGGTTACAATCTAGATATATGTAATGAATGAACAATATATATATATGTATAAGTACATACCAGATTAACTACAACTACTATATAATTAGATTACAGCCAATGACAACGAGAAAAAAAATGTAATTAACAATTTAAAAGTTTTAAAAAGTTGTAATACTATTAAAATTAAATATTATTTTAGTTTGTTGAAACTAATTAAGTTGATCTCAATATTATCTCGTAGTAAATGTGCCAGTAGTTTAAAGGTCACAAAGTCACAATACAGCAAGACGTCTAAGAAATTACTAATTACATGTTTTTGTAAATTTATTAATGGTTAACCGCCTTAAATTACTGTAAGTTACATCTTGAGCAGTACACATGAATATATATGAATACATATTATACCAAAAGAATTTGTATATAATATAGTTAGAAAATAAAACGAAACGAATAGAACGACAGATCTAATGGTATATGTACAAATGAAAATCATTATAAAATTGAAACTATAACTTGAAAAAGCTAATTTCTCTTATGAAGTCCAATTAAAACCGCTATCATAACTATGTAGATGATTAGAATTAGCAACCAACCTTTAATATCTTAAATGAGAACATTTATAAATATTATCCCAATTACTATTGGTCTCACCTGTTCCAGGTCAGAATCCGCTGCAGCCTTGAGCATTCGCTCTACACTGGAGGTTGCCCGCTCATCATTCTCCGTTCCTCCACTCCCCTGTCCCCTAATAGAGGCAGAGGTGGCAAAGGGGCGGGGTTCTATTGGTCTAGGCGAGGAGGAGGGGGGACTACGCTGCCTCCGTCGCAGAGTAGACGACCGGGTGTGATGGTTGCGGTGCTGGTTGCGTGAACCACAGCTGTCTCGATCATCGCCAGTTGAGGAGGAGGAGCAGAAAGGAGAAGAGGGAGGCGAGCCCGGGAGGAGGATGGATTCGTAGGGTGCACTACGTGCCATCTGGCAGAGAAAGAATTGAAAAGCTTTAAATTCAGATGTGGCCATAATAAAAATAACAACGTGTACATTGCAAACCATGTGAAAAACCTTAGGAAAGAAACCCTGATAAAAATGACAAAAAATTGTTACAAAAATACTTTATACTTAATATATATAATTGTTTACTTTTTATGGCTTCCAATATAAAACCATTGCGATAATTCTCATTTAGCACATGGTTGCAATTATTTATAAACCTCTGGAATATACTTTAATTGCACTTGTATTCACTACTCTTTCCAAAAAGGGTTAACATGATACCGAGCTCAAATATGAAACGTATGTAGATGTAATAAAAATGAAAATATAATATTAATAATACTAAAACTGAACAGTTTATTAAGATAGAATATGTATAAAAATGTTATATAAATGAAAGTGTATTACTACATACCATGCATGGAAATTTCATAGAGAAATTCTATATGCAAAATGAGTAATTATTACAACACAGAGATGACATCATTTGAATAAATAACCGAATAAAAAATACAGATATAAAAAAATCGTTATATCACTAATAAAAATAGCGAAAATAATTTTAAAGTAATATATAATTTGTATATATTTTACTGCAATATAGAAATAGGGTATATTTCGTGTATATACAAGAATTTTGAGTATAATGTGGCCTGTATTGTGACTATGTACTGATTCTTAATATGAAATTAAATATATTACATATAAAAAAAAGTAAAATTAATATTTATAAAAAGGAAATAGAAATTATTATGAAAATTATTAACAAAGAAAATATTAATCAGGGTAAAAAGGGTTGAACATTTGTTAGTTATTGTTAGATTATATTTCTTGTGTTTGTGAGCGTTCATTTTTCTTTGCTGTCCAATGTGATAGATTCTGTTCATAATAATAAGATTACCACTTCAAATTAAACACTTTAAATTTCAATAAAAATATACATAGCTATAGGCTAATTTTAGATATAAACAGGTATTTTCGACTTTTCATAGAATTTTTATTTTATTAGATTACTCAAACAAATAGAAAAGACACACGAACTATGTAATAGTCAATCAATCGCTATGAATAATTCAAGTCCTAAGAAAAGCGGAAAAACAAACATACGAATTTAATATAATGCATATATTATACTAATATGGTTATGTTAATAAATATTCATATTCTATCAAGATCCGGGAACGTTTTGATCAACCTACGTGTTATATTTACGTTAATAAAATTAATCATTATTTTAGGATAACATGATGTTAAAGAGACATTTCAAGATCAATTTAGTAAAATTTGAATTAAAAAAAACTTATCGATATATTACATTATAATAATAATAAAAGTAGGATGCAAAAATTATAGATAGTAAAATTAAAAAATTATGAAATAAGCGCCTATAATAATAATAAAAATGTTAAAATAATGGGATGCATTATATCAAATAAACCTTTTATTGTCTCACTAAATTTTATTTACAGTAAAATATGATCGCAATTTTGTAAAGATAATAATCGGATATCTTATAATATTCCTAAATATTGATTATTTTAAACAGCGAAGATAGAAATATTTACCAGAGGATAATTACTGCTATTTGAAC
>JAYRBW010148910.1:0-36259 GCA_036023295.1 Invenusta paracnida | reverse complement strand
CAGAAGATATACAATGGTCCAGATCTCTATTTTAGTTGTCCAGTATGCGTAAATTCAACGTATTATCAATACGCTTGTTGGAAATTGTGCATTTTTTAGTTTGACACCAAGAATATACATAACTATTAAAATAATACACATCTTCTTGGCATCATTTTTTATATCACCATCTTTTATTGACTACCATTTACCATTTTTTGAATGAACGTTTTCTCAACATACATGGCAATGTTATCTTATTATTGGCTGCATTTTTATGACTGTCATTAGTTTGGGATGTCAGCTTCTCTTTATCAGACTATCAGAAGATACAACAATAAATATAGGAACACACACATATAACATGAAACATACCATGAAACAATCTGACGTCCAGAGGAAAATTTTTCGGCGATGACTATACATTTTGAATGCATCAATAGGTACATCATGGATTTGAAGTCAAACAAAGTAAATTTGTTTATAAAAAATAATTGATAAAATGCTATTTTTCCATTATAAAATAATTTATACTTACCATTGTAAAAACACAAAAAAAATATATTAGTAGTAATTAAAAATAAAATATATGTGGATTTTAACATACATATATAATTTATTTTATTTTTATAGGTAAGGCTATTAAACCTAACTGAAATGCCTATTAATTAAAAGCATTATCACATGCCTCGTATAATATATAATTATTCATTTATATATCGTATTCAGATTTAATTTATATTTAATGTACCATTTTCAATTACCTTTATATTACCAATTACAAATATACACAAAATCTTTAAAGGTTTTTAAAAAGTGCGGTGTTAACACAATAAATAAATAAAGTGCGTATAAACAACTTGCCATTAGCAACGAGGAAAAACAGGCTAAAAAGCAAAATGTTATTTACCAACGTAGACGAGTTAAAAACTATGAAATACACTAGACGAAGTCAGTCTGGTTCGAATAACACCTCATTCATTATTGTTGGTGCTCTAGATAATACGCTATCGGTAGCTGAATTTTAGTCAATTTGACGAAGAATTTTTTGCAAAAATTACGTGTCTGGAAATCAACTAAGAAATCAATAATATTGTTTTTTTCACTTGGTTCGTGTTGGCTTCGTGCTAGAGGCCACAAAAACCCAAATAACTGTTGGCTATCGTGAAACAGGGCTCCATAATCAATTCCTAGAAAGTGACACTAAATGGCTACACTTAATACTTCTTGCTCGTAGCAATATTATTCTTGGCTTACGATGCGGTAATTACTATGTATAGAATTCGATATTTGATGTCAAGAAAACATATATTTTTGAGCAGCCATTACATTTAAAAATATTTATTCTCTCAACAAACGTAGTTAAATGGTTCATAGTATAATCATTGTATATTGTTATTCCCAAGTAATGTTCCTTGGTTTGGATACCGTTTCGTAATTATATCTTGTTAGTAGAGCATAACATTTAGTTATAATTTAAATTATAATTATTTACAGTTAGATTACTATTTTTGTACCCCTCATTATACCATATATCTGGAACCACTAACCAAATATTTGCAAGAAACTTTTAATTTTAAAAACAACTTGTTTTTAATGTAGATTTCGATTTAGTTTGTTTCCTATTGTAAAATACTGGTATTGTTATTAAAGAAATTAACATATTATCTGTAAATTTTGTTCTTCTCAGAAACAAGTACCGCGTCTTGTATATTATCAAAATTACCAAATAGAGAGATAAATCATGCACACATTTATAGAAAATTAGAGAAGCTCAGTAACATTCTTGTGACTTACAATATTATAGATATGCAACTGAACATTAAAAAAATCACAGCAGGACAAAAATGTTGTCCAAATATGTAATACAAAAATGTAATATATAAAGATTTATTAAATCAATGCCATTTTTGTATTGAAACTTATGAAAATTATCATGATAAAAGTTCTGATAAGTAATAGGAGTCAATTCAATTTATAGAAAATAACGAACTAATATCAAATAAATAAAATGTTATATATGCATAACAGCGTCAGATGTATTATTGGTTCTATTGTCATTGTGCTTTGAAACTGTTAGCCAAGAAATTTATGTGATTCTTTGTATACAGGGTGCAATATCAATTGTTCAAATGATATTTCTAATATCATTCCTACATTATATTTATTGGCTTTTTCAGTCTTGTTTTCTTTTTCTTTTAAACATGACATTATTTTGCTCATAATGCTCAATCGATTCTGATCAGTTCTCATCAGCATAAAATTCAATTACTCTCTCGTGACCACATTGTTTACATATTCGTGAAATACAAGCATCCTGAGCATAATTGAATGCTTTGTCAGCGCACCAAGTTTTTCGGTAGGTTTTCTTTTGGTGTTAAAACCAGGTCATTGAAATGAGTGCCCCGAAGAATCTATGTATTGCTCCCATATTTTTTCAAAACGAGGGAAATTCCGTTGTAAATATTTTTATATGACCATTTTCTTAACACATGCTTGGTGACTTGAAGTCCATCCATTTTTCTGTCTCGCATAAGATTTTTAAAATACTCGTCAAAGATTGTAATTCAGGAAAACTTCTTCAAATTAAATTTATATTTAAAAATGTTATTATTTTTTTTACATTAGGATACTGTATGCAGCTGACCGCCTTTACTGTTTTTTTTAGAATAATAAAGTTCTACTTATTGAAACCAAAATTGCTAAGACGAAGTTCAACTTTCTCTTTTTTGTATAATTTCTTTTCTGCCAATTTTGATTTACTTGTTTTTTTATCTTTTTCAGTGGTATGCCCAGGGGGGACAATTTTGTAGAATCTCAAAAAGTTGCAATTTCTTAGATACTCATTTTTATATTCTATATAAAAAATACCCTACCTCTGACCTTATCGGTCAACAACTTATTTTCTTGTAGCATTTTAAATAAATATATCATCAATAAAGAATCGAGAATAACGAGTTTTGTTTAAGTCATATTAATGCTTAATGACAGTAAAATCATTATAATATTAGACCGGCAGCCCAGACCTTCCAGGTTAAGGTATCGTGGTCCCACGAATACTAGCTTAAATGTCGTGTACTATAAACCAGTATTAATAAAGTGATTGGACGTCTGCATTTGTCTAGAGAGTTCCTAAGCACCTGGACGGTCAAAGAGGGAATTAAGCTTTGTTAATGGAAAACGCCCTAACTGATATTACTTTAGAAAATGCCCATAAATCTACTGAATGGTAAATGAACAATGACAATAAGGTTCCAAATCCAAAGTTAATATTCAACAACAAACATAATTAATATAAAAATAATTATTTTTATATCAGTATTATTTATACTATACTACTTCTATTTTAAAAGTAGTATACAAGTATCTAATATTCAAATTTTAATATTGATTTTCTTATTTAATTTTTACCATCGAAATATTTGCATTTCTATCCACACTCATAACTAAAATTACTTTGTCGCCGTCAAAAATAATGTAACACTTGCTACAATAATGTTTGCAGTATCATTTTGTTACCAGAAATTTATATATTTACAAATTACCTAAAATATATTGTTCGTTTCTTAAATGTACGTAAATTATCGTATATAGTATTATTTTTAAATAATCTTTCACAATGCACATTATGTATAGGATAATGCACTGCGCTCGTGGATTGTTTAGATGATTTTCAACGTCGAGTGAATAGCTGGCATAAAATATACTTAATCGTTTTATGTTGCTGCAGAGACAATACTAATTCGAATAATGTCTTACCACGGATTGTATTGCCTTAAAGGTCTTTTACGTCCAGTATGAATAAAGGCAAATTATCATTGAGTTCATCGATGGAAAATTTGTAAATCATCTTTGTTGGAACTTTGATGGTTTCATTCTCGTTTCGCAGTTTTTGCCATCTTGTAAAATGATTTTCCACTCATGCTCTCTTTTTACGAGTTGCGTATGGAACACTTTCAATGTTAATGTTACTAACATCGTGTTGAGTGGAAAATATGATGTTGTCAGCATGTTTAACAGTTATATCGAACATATTTGGATCATCCTTATCAACATTTGATGTTATTATATCATCTGTTATCATTTTAATTTTACTCTTACGTTTAGTTTAGACAATCCGTTGATTATTTTTAAATTATTTATACATTTATTATAATGAATATAATTCTATTAATATAATATAAGTAATAAATAATGTACATATGTATATACACATATTAGTGTTAATGCAAATTAATTTCAATATATTAGTATAAAATAGTAAAACATATTCTTTCTTTCAGGATCGTATCTTCATGGAGAACGTTGGCGCGGTGAAACAGCTCTGTCACGTGACTAACAGCTTGGCCAATCGGATTGGCTTCTTAGAGCGCATGAGTCGGGGAATTAGCAGTCTACGTGGTTCATCCTGTGCCTCGTCCAGTTCACAAGTGGATCGATCGTCAACTACCGGGGCCTGTGGCTCAGCCAATCAAGGAAAGACATTCTGCAGGTGACCATTTCAAAATATATACCTATCGATCTGTTTATTGCTCAAACTTAAAAGTTGCCAAAAATACACGTATTTAAGTTTGTTATATATCTTAGTTTAGAATATTATTTTTCTGTCTGAAATAATTTTAATTCAATAGTTTTATAATTTGTTTCTGGATTTTATTAAAGACTGTAATTTAAATTAAAGTTAAATTCGATTTGTTGCCTAGCTTTATTGATGCATAATCTGTTTATTGAATAAATTTTAGAACTATGCAGATGTGTAAAGAAAGAATCTAATTTTAAATACAAACTTTTCTTCAAAATTGAAGAATTTTATGTTTACAATTTAAAATAATTTAAAAATGTGCTGATATTTAAATTTTATCACCAAGATTTGTGTATGCGAAAAGTGTTTCCCTTTGTTTGAGTCTAAATTTGTGAAGAATGATAAACACGCATGCGTACGGTCACGGTGTGTTGCTTTGAAACATGAACTGTTTTCTTTCATATATATGTAGTAAGTTTAGTGGTATATCGGCTGTGATATTCTAAAGCAGTATACATTTTATTTATTTACGCCAATTTATACACAGCTTTCAAAAGTATTAAGACACGTTCAGGTATAGAACTTTAACATTATTCACAGACAAGCGAATTGGATGTGCGCAGGTCGGTCCTCACGAAACTCATCACAAACTGGTGGTCATCTACACTTCCCCAATAAATCGGCCAACAGTCGGTCAAGCTGTCTCTGTCGGAATCGGGCAATCAAATGGTTCGGCCTGCTTCTCTTCCTCATTATGACCTTCTCGTAAGGCGGTTTTCATTTATTTATCGAATTATAATTATATATTTATCAGTGGGGAAATAATTTGTACTCGATCGCAATGTATATCCTATCTAACCGTGTCAAAACACTAATGTTTATTTAAAGATTCCGTTTACCTATCAGATCCAACTATCGTATAATATGGTACATAACTGTAAAGGTATCTAATTTACTCGGTATATTTCTAAACTCTGTACTCTGTGTTGTTTTAACTTTAGTTAACCTACGTAACATTTAATTAATCAAGGCCACTTTAATTATAATGTCCATTTCAATGACATATATTTGTTAGTAAACAAGCTATTTTCCACTGTACATTCCTTTATTTAATAAATCATATAAAAAGACAAAAGGCATATATGTATATAGATAAGAACTTTGCAGCGGAACTAAAAACAGGATTATATATATATACACATAAAACGAACCTGATTGTTTACTATTAATAGCACGAAAGCTGATTGGATAACAAATCGATATAGTTTAGTCATTTTGAAACAAAAGTTGGAAATAATTGGTACAAAGCTGAAACTTTGCTCAAAATTACTATTAAGTGTCAGGATGAACATACTAAAAGTCCTATAAAATCCGGACATGTCTTCATCTTTAAAATCAATAATGTATTTCTGGGTCATAATATGGGTCATGGAAGTAGGTCAGATCAGTTAAAGTATGTTTATGCCACGAAGCTTAATGATTTAAATGAAACAAACATAGGAAAGTACCCTATCAAATCAAAGACAAATACACCAGTCACGTTTTAAAATTAATATCTCTTATTTACATAGATACTATAGTAGGGCAGAGAGGTCAAAACATTATCTATAGTTAATGATTCCATGTAAAAAAGTTTTCCAAAATAAATAAGACATAATGTTTCAGAATGCAAACGAAACATTATGAACAAAAATGAAATGAACGTTGAATATCTGAATATATGTACGTATACAGTACTGGTATTAGTTAAAACTGGTATATCTGGTTCATCACAGATCACAATCTGGACCACTGAAACTGCATACTTGGTTCCAGAAAAAGCTTCCAAAGCTTCACGAATTTTAACGAAACTTGGAAGTATGTGAATCCATTGTGCTTTTCGTCATACCTCTGCCACGTGTGATTTCTCCAGATGTCTTCATGTATCGCATCAATGCTTGCTTAATAGTCATGTCTGACCAGATACCTGACCAAAACCCGTCTGAACGGATTGTGAAGTAACCCTGAGTTGTAAATTTGAGATATTTTTCTTCTGACAAATGTTCTTATAATTTTTCCATCTGTTGAAGGCAAAGATGAGCAGATTTAGCGTATGGAAGTGTCCAGATGCATGGAAGTAGGGTATCATTTGCCTGATAGTGATCAAATGCAAGTTCCATTCACCAGTTCTCTCTGCTCTGATGAACAAACGTACAATGGTAGCCATTTTGAAGTAGAGTAGCCACAACTGTGCTGTTCGATTTGATTGAATCAATTTCTCAAATTGAGATTCAAACGTATCCACCAGTTTGGATACTTCTCCATTCTCCAAAATTTCTGTTTGGTGTTTCTCCTTCTTGAGTACTGCTCCATACAACAAAATCAATTCGCTGCTTTCACAATCTAATGTGCATTATTCCAACGCAAGTTGTGAAATTGTTTTTTGTGTTAGGAAGTGTGTTCTCAATGCACGTGCATAAGTGTGTCCTGACATCATATGGGTCGCAGAATTGTTTGCATAAATCAAATGCAACAGTACTTCCAAGCTGCTTCCGGCCATGACATATCCAGTAATACCCAAGAAAGACATCATTGTACGAAACCCTTCCTGTCTGCTGAAAACCTGTTCTAACTCTTGTGAAGCTTTCACAGTGTTCATTGCTTTTAGAAAAAAGAGGTTGGTCAAAGGTTACAATGCATGTTTGATTGTGTTGTGTGGATTCATCTTGAACAAAATACAGTGTTGTATATATTGTGCTGAGATCAGCTGGATCAAGGTTGACAAATGGCATGGTTTCTACACCACTAGTGGCATAATTTATGAATTTGTTCGATGCCAGTTTCATCACTCCATTCAAGATCTTGAACCATCATCCAGCCAACCAAAATGTATCAAGAGCTTTTTAGAGGCTCCCAAAACATATCAGCACTCCTTTTTAATTGCTTTACAAAAATCAAGATCCTTCACTTTTACTTGGCGGAATCCCTCTTTTGGATCTCATGTGTATGCTTTATTGGTATTGAAGAAAACGAACCCGATTGAGAAGCTCGAATGTTCAAAATTCGTGGAACAGATACCAGTTTCTCATTCTTAGTAGGAGTAACACACTTGATGGTTTCCATACTATGTAACGTGTTATTACCATCAAGTGTTCGGATGTTGAAGTCAACATTATGGAAAACAAATTGTGAGAAGTTACTATTAGGTTTTGGCTTTCAGTCTAATGTTATGATAGACTTTTCATATGACTGAGCTTCATTGTAGCTAGCTGCGAATCCAATTTTGTGCAAAAAATTAACAACCTGTTTTTAATCATACTGACGATGAAAGAAAACTGCTAAATTTAGCATAATTGGTGAAATAAATGATTTTGGCCTTGTGGCATAAAGAACATGACCTTTTCTTGATTTCTCCGAATTGCTTCCTATGACAGTATTGATCAATGATTTTAATGTTGCAGGTACCATATCACTACTGGTTTTGTTAAGATCTGATAATTATGGATAAATATCACATTCATAAATGCACGACTGTATGTTTTCACGAACAATATCAGCTACAGCTTTTACTATACGTAGACGTTCTTCTTGAACATCCGATCGCCTATCAACATAACATTTTTTATGTAGAACATTAAAAATTGTCGCCTTGAATGAAACAATTCTGGGTCTTCCATGTCGCTCAGTGATTTAAATTCAATCACCATAGTGTGACAACAATTTTGTTTTCAAATGTGTTTGAGTATAGCCTTCTTCATCTTCACTAAAACTGTTCAGTTTTGCAGCTATTCTACGATTGAGTACCTACTGGCACCCGTCGTTGCTTTCTAGATAATCACATATGGTTGAAACTATCAAATAATACCTATTTATTATAAACCTGTAGGTTAAAAAATTATGAAACAGAGCCATTTATATTTATAATACCTAAGTAGATGGACATAGGTATAACTACTTACCAATGTTCGCACTATTTATGACCCAGAAATAATTCCAATGTGCTCGTACCATTGTTTATATATGCAAAAAATGAAATAAAATTGTAAAAGTTTGTAAAAAAAATACATTTTATTGATTTATTGATTAATTATTTCAAGGTATGCTTCTTTTAGTATGCTTGTCCTGACATTCAATTGTAAGTAACTTTGTGTTACTATTATACAATTTGTAACTTTGAAACGTTGTACCATTTATTTTAAACTTTTGTTAAAATCTGATCTAAAATTACTGGACTAATAATAAAAAATGAATAGAAAGTCAAAAGAGACGTAGTAAAATGCAGCAGAATTACCGAAGTGCTTGTTTGAACCCGGGACCAATGATAAATTTCCTAAATGGAAATCCATATTATATGACAGTTATACTATATGAGAACATAACAATGTCAGAAGATGTTAACATACTTTAAATTATTAGGGTTCAAGTATAGATTTTCTTGATGCATAGATTTAGAAATTTAGGGTAATATATTATACTGTACAAAATTTTAATATAGATTTATTGGTAGAAATTATCGACTACATGGAAGTTATATTGTTATTAATTACGGACTTTCAAATAAATAAATCGATCGATTTTTATCATATTGAATTAACCATTAATTTTTTGTTATATATGTAAATTTAAAAATTCCATCGAACTATTAATACATAAATTGAAATATATGTATTTTTTCTGAAATATACCATTTATTATTACTGAAATAAGCGTCATGTTTTATATTTATAAATTGCTATACCTACGTGAAGAATTCCATTGAATTTCTTAAGTATTAGAAATATTAAGTGGAACAATTAATGATCAATCGATGTGGTAACTGTAGAGATAATGAACATGGAAAATAAATAAATAATATTTGTTCTACTACTTAAAGTAATATATAAGTAGTTAGTATGTTAATACTCCCTTTATGCGATGCGTTTGCATTATTCAGATTAACAATTTCCAATAATTATTGATTACTCTTCGATCGATCGCCCTCCTATAGATTGACTGCAATCACCTGGCTGTATCTCACCGAACGCCAGTCACCGGGCACACACCATCGTCACCATCTCCGCACTCGACTCCAAAGGAACTTCAATGGTCGTTTCATTGCCGAGACCACAACTACAACCTTCCCGACACTTGGTCCAGCACCGGATGCTTCCTCAGTGGTAACTAGGGGCACGGGAGATGGCACCACACCAACTCTACAGCACCCCAATCCTGCTGTGTTATCCCACGGTGGCGCTGGCGGTGGGGTTAGTACTCGGGTTCGAAAGATAATCAGTAAGCCACCTTAGCGTAGTAAGTTGATATGTAGTATAGGCATACATCGGCGCTTCAATACATTGTCGAACTCAATATGAAAGCAAAATCCTAGATACGTTTATTCCGTGCATTCTTATGAACTATATAGAACTATATTCTAAGATATTGGTGACAATTGCAAGTCGATATCTACACGGGTACTTTCATAACTCAAAATTTAGAAAATCTAAGTCAAGATTCTGCTACAAACTTGGCATCAAAGCTAAATTTTACCACATAATTACAAAAAGTGCAATTAATAAATTTAATAATATGAAAACATGTTAAGGGCTGTTAAGGACTATACTTGTACATTTTTAAATGTCTTAGTTCTATCATTAAAAAAGCATAGATTATGTGTAGGGTTTTACTTTCCTATTGAGACCGAACATTTATTGAAGCCTCTACGTATATCAGTAAAAAAGAGTAACTGGAACACACAATTACAAAAATAATATGGTTTAAAAAATACCACTTTTTTAATATAAAAGCGCCACCTAACCTTAACAGCTTCTTCAAAAAACAAAATATGTACTTGGTATAAATATGCTTTTAATTATTGAGTAAGTTACAATAAGAACTATTATAAATTATTTAAAATGAAATTTATTTATTACAAAACGTGATAATGGATGTTCAACTAGAAATATTGTAAATGGCTCAAAACTAAAAGAAATGTTATACAAGATTGTCAACGATTATAAAATAGTTGAACTATATACAAATAGTAGGCTTAAATCAAGCACAATGAAAGCGGTCATTGACGATTTGATTAAATTAGTGGAAATGATCCATTAATTAAGTTAAAACCATTTTACCAAATACGCATAATTAATTTTTTTTCTTGAGTATCTGATCAAAAACTTGTATTTCCATATTCGCTTTTCAATAAACCTTGATGTGATATAAGTACTGTATTGTATATATTTGTTAGTTAGTAATTACCATCTCCTATCTTAATATTTAATCAGCGTAATGCCTGTTAATTGTTAACTGAACGACTGATATAATAGACTACACATGGTTACTTGCCTGGGCAACGCACAAGTACGGGGCTGCCAATCGTCCGCATTTTTTCGGACGTCCGGAATTTACTTATTTGTTTATTGTGTATCTTTTGAGGGTTGAGCATGATTGGTTGACCTTAAACATATTTGGAATAAATTTATTTCTGTCAAAATATGTGTTATTACGTCTTTTGCATTAATTTAATTATATTTTGAAAACTGTGTACACGAAAATGTTAAAGTATTAAATCAACCCTACTGTTTAAATGCCTTATTTTGATGCCAATTCATCGAACACGCATATATATGGATGTTAGGGGATGTATACTTTATTATAATAAAACAAATTCTGTTGAACATTACTGCTAGGGTAATAATAACCTATATCACTCCACGATTTTTAAAAATCTTCGACCGGAGTTTATAATAATAAAATATAACGTTAGTTATAAAATAGGCAATAGTTGAGATTACGTAATACAAGATTAAAACAGAAGGAGATTGACGAAATATCAGGTGTTGTTGCACATCTTATTTAACTTCTTTTAAAAACAGACATTTTCAATGGAATATATTTGAATATATATCACCAGAATGGGTAATGTCAAAGAAACACATATTATTTGTATCACTATAATATATGCCTTGAAAAATAATCTTATATTTACCTTTTGCTATTTGAAAAACGTAATAAATCTATTATTTCGCCGAAAAAGCTATGCAAAAAGCGTGTACATATGTACATATATAATCAAAAGTAATGATCTACATAATACCTTCTTATTTCTTTAGTTTTAGTTCTAGATAGGGTGAGAAATCTAAAGCCATGCTTTTCTCGACAACTTTTAAAATTATTGACTTTAAAATGATTTATTTAGGTTGTAAGTAAACATGCAGACTATTCAGGAAATATACCCCGTTTCGCTTGCTGTCATTAGCGTCCGTATATATGTATCTATTTATTTTGCTTTGGAAACTGCAATTATTATAATACAGTGTGCTTCATAGTACATTCCAACATAAGGAATATATTGTTCTCTAATATCTAAATGTGCGCAATTCACATAATGACAAATAATCATTCACTTTGCGTTTTTTTAATAGTTACTCTCAAAGTAATGTATGTTTGACAGTGAAAGAAATATTGTAATTAATAATTGTAATAAGATTGTTATAGTGTAACACTTTTCTAAATATTTATAATATAATGGAGACGAGAAGGTTACCGCAACTTATTTTTTATACAGTTGGAGACAGGTTTGTTGTAGATTCGATTGCACTACAACTATGTTATATACAACTTAAATTTGTAACAGTATTTATAAGTAAAAATAACATTGCTTCATCAGTGTAGAGACTCCAAAGCATAACGAAAAACACTTCACGAAAAAGGGTTTTTAAAGTCAATAGATAACAATGGGAAATATGATGATCAGATATTATTGAGAGATAGATACAATGAATTCCAATTCAATGATTACCAGCTGGAAACATTGTTATGTTTATTGCACTCGTATACAAAAATGGATTCGTTTTAATAAGAGTGCTTCAATATATAAGTAGTGTTAATATTACGTAATATATATTTATCCAGTTCTGTATGGTTACGCTTATAACGCCCATTATATATTGCGTCATCCACATTCTTCACTCAGCTTGTGTAATTATGTATTTCACTTACGTTCCCTATTAAGACGATGCTATGGACAAAATTGAGTCTAATCGAAACATCTAATAATTACACAAATTGGAACCCTGAAGGTTGTTCCAGCGAGCACTATTAATAACAATTGTCTTATTAACTCAAAAATGTTCCAGAGAGTTATACTCATAAAACAAAGATGCCCGCCATTAACAAAAAACCAAACCATCTTTATTTTTTATGAGCGTTAACTCGCGATGTACAAGCTGGCAATGTGATAACTATATTCAGTCAAATCGGTAATATACATGTTGTTTCGGTTTTTTTTATTGCTTCCATACTATTTACTTTTGGCGCTAATTATAAATGTTGTATATAGTATTTATTATTTGTAGAAATGAAAACGAATGTGACAGTTTTTAATCACATTTACATTTTAATATATAGGTGAAAGGAATAATGATTCTTTATATACTATATAAATAATAAACATTTTAAAATACAAACAATGCAAAACATTTGTATACGTAAGCATATATGTATATATAGTAATAGTAATATGTATGTATATCCTCTATATTTCATAAATATAAATCAAAAAGAATATTTACAGACAATATTTAGAATATATAGCAGATTAAGGAAAAATAAGAAAACGAAACGTCAAAATATTAACCATTGGAATGCATAAATAATGTCGTATCCAATTAACTGGGTTTATTATTGTGATATATGAATAACCATGACAACATATTTACCGTTTCTAATTCCAATACGCCGATTAACGTACATTTATTGTGTTATAATGAACATCTTACTATAGAGTTAGATACTGGAGCTAGTCACACAGTAATTCTGTAAAATCTATACACCGAAATAATTCTTTACACTTAGGATCGATTACTTGCAAACACGATTCCGATATTAGGAAAAATTGATACAGTAGTTCAATACTGCAATAGAAATAAACGTCTTTATTTAAATCTGTATGTATAAAAAAGTTGATAATCAAATTCGTCTTCGTTATTATATCGGAATTTAGAAATTCTATAATCAAGAATGTATTGATTACATCGTGAATTATAACGTAATTAAATTCGAATATTCATATTCATTCTGGCTTCGTCGTCGTCTATTGTTTTTAGAGATATTATGCCTTAATGACATCCTATATTCTGAAATCTACTATATTACATATATTCCGACATGGATAAATTTTTGTTGAAATTAGCCTCATCAATATTTCGGAAATATAATACAAAATATCGATATACATATTATAGTTATGAATAAATGAAAACAATAAAATACAAAACCTTAATAAAGATAGGCATATAGTAAAGGAAATGTAAGGACTTGTATAGTACATAATAGTATTGGAAAACTATTTTTAACCGTCATTGAGAACATTGATCTGTCAAACATGAAGTAACTTAAGTCGAGTATTATTGTTTTAATCAAAACAAGGAATTGTCTAAACTTTTATGATGTAAAGAAATGTTAATGAGAAAAAGTCAAAAGTAACATTCAAAACAATAGTTTATACTCATAGAAATTAATCAATATACACATAAAATATTTCCATTGAAAATTGGAAGCATGTATGTATGTATGCCCAAGTATGTATGCCAAATCATTTACATACTATTATATAGAAAAAATATTGTCTTTTTATTAGTTCTTTTTTTCGCGGTAATAAATTCTTTATTTTTGACGTCATTTTTTCAGATAGGCAATCTTTGTATATAAAATAAAACAAATACTTAGATAAGGTATAATAACTGAAAACAACTATACGGTTAACGTTCTTATTGCATAAACATTTTTTAAGGTATTAATATGTGTCAACTTTAGTTGGCTGATTAATTTAAAACAAGATTTAAAAGCCTATTATTATGTATATCCATACACTATACCTATATTACACAAGAAAGGTTCGTCGAAGGCTATTGCGTGACAATGATGAAGTATCTATATGATATAAGTAACTATAGACACAATCACTCCCATTAACTACAATAATGAAGTGTGTTTTTGAATAAAGACCTTAAACATGAACTGAACTTACAGAAATGAACATGTAGAAATCTGTGTAGATATAGTATAATATGCAATATTTTGGATATATTTATTAAAATTTAGTAAACAATATGTATATATATATTTCTGGATCATATTATGTTCGTATTCACTTATTATTAGTGCATCATTCCTGCAAACTTCATATCCAACAGTATAACTCATATATACAATATCTATGGGTCATATATACAAATATAGGTTTAAATGCGGAAATTGAAGAATTACCGAACAAAGGGCTGTGTTATTGCGTCATAAATGCAGGTTATTGCAAAGCTAATTATCGTGGCCATTTGTTCGGATAGCTGGACACGATAATTGGAGCTAGAAGTTCAATCCATAGAGTGATAATAATCTACAGCCTTTTGTACCTTTCTAAATAGGTCATCGATAGAAACCTATAAAAGGCCTATAAAAGAACTAACTCGATCCTTTAAATAGTAACTTTTAGGTCATATTATTATGTATAACTCTGTATGTATGCATATTTTAAAATGTATAATGCTTTGCGCAAATATTTTTCTTTAAATTTATATCAATAAACTAATTTTCCAAGCTTATGCTGTATTAATTATAATCTTTATTTATATAATCTAAACAAAATCTAATCAAAAATGATTTTGATAGCAATACCACCAACATATTCGGATGTATAAATTTAAACTAAAGCCCAAATAAAAACTGCAATCAATCAAAGTGTGATGGCCCTGAAAAGGGCCGTTGTCGCGTTCTCATAAAGGGGAGGGGGAATAGAAAAGAGGAAAATGAGCAACCAGCTTAAGCACGCTCTCCACGAATACGACGCGCCAACTGGATGTCCTTGGGCATGATAGTGACACGCTTGGCGTGGATGGCGCATAAGTTAGTGTCCTCGAACAAGCCGACCAGATAGGCCTCGCTGGCCTCCTGAAGGGCCGACACAGCGGAGCTCTGGAACCGCAGATCCGTCTTGAAGTCCTGGGCGATCTCACGCACCAGGCGCTGAAATGGCAGCTTGCGGATGAGGAGTTCGGTGCTCTTCTGGTAGCGACGGATTTCACGCAGGGCGACGGTTCCGGGTCTGTAGCGATGGGGCTTCTTGACACCGCCGGTCGCTGGGGCGCTTTTGCGGGCTGCCTTGGTGGCGAGTTGTTTGCGGGGAGCTTTGCCTCCGGTGCTCTTACGGGCTGTCTGCTTGGTACGGGCCATTTTTTACAGAGGTAGAACTTGGCGTTAAAGAAGATGATAGAAAACTGTGCAGGAGTAGACTGCGTCGAAGCTTTTAGGTGCTACTCGAAAGTGTTAACCAATCAAATTGAAGTGATGCATCTGACAGGCTTTCTAGTGTGACTGGTGTTCGATTGTGTTTCCTCCATTATTGGATACACTTTGTAGGTTAGCGTGTAGCTTGTATTTATTAGGCTGTCTATACTATACTATGCTATGCTTGATCAGGGTTGTTTGAGGATTTGAGTTGAAATTCGCGTAATATATTGTTATCTATTCGTTTTTTATTTGTTAAGCTCATTAATTTATACAGATATTATATGATTATAAGTTTCATTGCAAACATATAATATTTCTATTGTGTTGTTATAATCAAGTAAGCGATATATAAGTACATTTAAGTGTATAACTTAAAGATCCTTGCTTTATCAAAATATAGTTTCTTTTGACTAGCAAACATATTTCTGAAATTAGAACAATTCATTGAGGTGCTGCAAATAATTGTAAAAGAGGTAAATTACTTTTTGGTAGTGACAACACGAGACCTTATGCAATAATATACTTATATATTTCCTTATATTATCTGCAGCAATTATTATACAGTTTAAATTTAAGAATGGGATAATTAGGAAATATTTACTTATATCATTATTATTAATATTGAAATGAAAAATGTGTTCATATAGCATATATAATTATTAGTATATCGTCATTTTGCAAAAATTGTTTGTACCTATACTAAATCATTTTAAGTTTTTTAAAGGCTTCATTAAAAAATTATTATTTTATCAAATTAAAAAATCTATATTTAATGTACAAGAGAAAATAAATAATTCAACATAAATTGAAAGGATATAACCTTTTATATATATATAAATATTGAAATACCTAAAGCTTTAAATAGTAAAGGATTGGATAAATGATCAAATATTCATCTTTTCGTTTAAATTAAATTAAGGTAAACCGAATTATGATAACAATAAAATTATAATTTAGTAACAGTATCTTTCTTTTAATTTTAAAAAGTATTAAAACAAATTTACTATACTACCGAGATTCTATTAATTTTATAAATATTTTTTCAGGCTTATAGTGATATATACAGCTGCGTATAAATATAATACCACTCATTTTAGACTTATTTATACATTAATTTGTGTACAAATGTTGACTTCATAACGATGATACACCTGCTAAACTAATGTGTATTTCAGATTTTGTGACAACACTAACAAGAACAACCACAGACGCTCCGAACGTTACCGACTCTATGTCAAAGCACCCCTCGACTACACCACCCCACGTAGAAGGCGACCAGGATAGTCATCACCTCACCTCACATCTCATCATTCTCACACCAAGCCTTTGCCCCGACCCCAGTCTTATAACAGAAGTAGCGGCCGCTGCGGCCGAAGAGGCCAGGGAAGCCGCGGCCGCCTTGTCACCTAGCAACGGCAATAATAGCATTACGTGTGCCCGCTTTTGTTGCCATCGAGCGAGATCCCGTCGCCGCTATAGCCACGGTCATGAACACGACCATGCCGCCTGGCCGCTAGGAGCGGGAGGCAGCGGTACTCGGGGTAAACAATCGATGGGAGACCCAGGGGCGGGCAGAGCGGGGGATGCCGGCTCGGGCCGCGCGGTTGTCGGTCAACCGGCGGATAAGCGGTCGGTGGTCGCTGTTGCCGCTTCAGGTGTGGCGGTTGAGACTGCGGCTGTAGGTTTCGACTCAGCAGCTGCAGCGGCTGGGAACAGCGGTCAACTTCCACAAGCTCAGAGTTAGTTGATATATTAATTTTAATATGCATTCTTTTTATTCTTAGCCAAATAGAAGGACCAATATCAGCCAATTCTCTCATTTAAAAACTATTGACTAATAAATAGCTTATTCATAACTTTCCATTTTTTTGGAATTTTGAGAATCACAAAGCGCATAATATTTATATTTCAATTCTTCTAATAATAAATGAGCTTATAATTAAGACTTAATTTTTAAGTTATCGGGCATTTATTGTTAATGTTACACATATGCTTGAATTGATAATTTAAAATAACTTTATACATATATTGTGAAGAATACAGGTAATATGTATGTGGAATAAAAGAATAAATACTATATTTAAAAAAAGGAGATAGTTGCAAGTAATTTTAAAATGCAAAGACATATTATACTTTGCTGTAGCAAATTTTGAAACTCCTTAAGTCAAGGAAAACGTTTTATAGTTGAACACTTTAATGAAAACTTCCTTATAGTTTTTGTTCGTTTGCCATAAATGGTTTTTGTTAAAATTTTAGTTGGATTTGCACGCAATGTCTATATTTAAAATTATATGTTTCAGTGCACAAAACGTCGAGGCAATTTCCGAATTCTGTGAGTGTCCCAAATATGCTTCAGATACGGTATACACATAAAATAACCACTACACTACTTAGTGCAATCATTAATATTAAATCAATGGGATTGTATTGAATAGATTAACATTTTGCTTTGTCAGTAAAGACCGATGAATTGATATTTGTTATACTGATATAAAGGCTGTTTATTTTAATAACTTCTATAAACTTGCAAGATTGATCGATACCACGCTACATAAAAATTATATTATAATGTACTATTTAATTGGATAGTTATATTAGTCAATAGATACGTTAGTCACATAGTTACTTTAGTCACATAGTTACATTAGTCACATAGTTACATTAGTTACATAGTTACTTTAGTCACATAGTTACATTAGTCACATAGTTACATTAGTCACGTAGTTATATTATTCACATATAGTTACATTAGTCACATAGTTACTTTAGTCACATAGTTACATTAGTCACGTAGTTACATTAGTCACATAGTTACTTTAGTCACGTAGTTACATTAGTCACGTAGTTATATTATTCACATAGTTACATTAGTCACGTAGTTATATTATTCACATATAGTTACATTAGTCACATAGTTACATTAGTCATATAGTTACATCAGTCACGTAGTTACATTAGTCACATAGTTACATCAGTCACATAGTTACATTAGTCATATAGTTACATTAGTCACGTAGTTACATTAGTCACATAGTTACATTAGTCGCGTAGTTACATTAGTTACATAGTTACACCAGTCCCTTAGTTACATTAGTCATATAGTTACATTAGTCATATAGTTACATTAGTCACGTAGTTACATTAGTCACATCGTTACATTAGTCACATAGTTACATCAGTCACGTAGTTACATTAGTCATATAGTTACATCAGTCACGTATTTACATTAGTCACATAGTTACATTCGTCACGTAGTTACATCAGTCACGTAGTTACATTAGTCATATAATTACATTAGTCACGTAGTTACATTAGTCACGTAGTTACACTAGTCACATAGTTACATTAGTCATATAGTTACATTAGTAACGTAGTTACATTATTCATATAGTTACATTAGTCACATAGTTACATTAGTCACGTAGTTACATTAGTCATATAGTTACATTAGTCACGTAGTTACATTAGTCACATAGTTACATTAGTCACATAGTTACATTAGTCACATAGTTACATCAGTCACGTAGTTACATTAGTCACATAGTTACATTAGTCACATAGTTACATTAGTCACAGAGTTACATTAGTCACATAGTTACATTAGTCACATAGTTACATTAGTCACATAGTTATAAATCGTATCGGTAAACGTGAAAATTATTGTATTCGATACTTTGTAATATACATATTGTATCACTTTGCTATGCTATGCTAGTAATGAAATCTTAACATGATCATTATTATCATATATAAAATTCATATTATATTTACTAAGAGTATTTGTATGTACAACACACACCTATATTATTGAATTATATAATGTAGTACTTGTTGAATATATTATCTGGAAATATTGGACATTTATACTATACAAATTTATCATAATTCGATTGCAAATTTGTACCTCGACTGCACATGTATTGTTTGCTGTTTGTTATATAAAATGTATAGGATATATTAATGATAATATTCAACACATATAATAATTTAAAATACTTAATTAATAATTTAATATAATTAAGTAATATAACTATAATTTTATACACTAATTTATATTTACTAAAAATATGTTACGTTCTTTTGAAATGTTCTGCCAAGCAGAATGATAAATATTTTCAATTATGCCCGCTTATGCCACATTGACATTTATTTCTATACTTGAAGTTTTATTAAATTATGATATATGTAGAGTACCACTCAAAAATTATTTTACTTGTATTAAATTCAATGAAATGTGATATTTATACATAAAGTTATAATTTATATATTAATATGTATATAATCATATACGCATATAATGATTAACTTAATTTAATAAGAATATGTACTGAAAAAAATAAATGAAATTGAGTAAATAAAATTATTTTGCTCAAATAAATGAAATTGATACTGGAGATTTTAAATGTATTTTTTATAAATAGATGCACTTAATATTCATCTAGTAACATTAAAAATAGGAATTTGTAAACTATCAGTGCGCCATTCTTCTACAAATATTAAATTTATTAAAATTTATTTTTGAATATGTAATTGCTTAACTTGCGTATTATGTTTCATTTACCAAAAGATTAAGTATAATGCCAAGTACGTTTGCTTTCAATGTTCTATTGAACCACATTGAAGAATTAAGCAATAAATAAATAATAATTGGATACTATACTGCTTATCTTTTTATGCTTACTTAATAACTGTGGAAGTAAAAAAAGCTATATAAAATCGTTATTCATATTAAAAATTAAATTGCAGGAAACTTCCATGCACCTACATATATGCGGCATAGTGTCTTAAATATAATTACTGCAGTCACTTTATAATTGTCACCCTTGTACCTCGAGTTATAATGATAATAAACTGGAGATCTTCTGCTTGACTTGTGGCGGTAGCACTCAACCAATTGCTAAGTAGAAATATTTATTAAATTAGCGTTTAAAGTAAATCTATTCATCTAAAAGTAGCTTTAAATGTATCCATTCTTTAGACCATTTTCTTTCTATATAGACAGTTTCACTATAAACGGAACTGACGGACAAGAACATGGAGAAATGTTCAACTTATTATTAAGAAGGTGTTTGCACCACCTAGTAATTGTGAATAGAAGATTAAAACAACACTAATAACGTTTATTTTATTGTTCATTCTAACACAGGCTTGAAAATTAAATCTTAGCTTTCTGTCATCTTAAAAGTTTTTTCTTCAATTTATGATATATTTCGCAGGATATTCTTTGTTAAAAAAAACGAACAACTTTTGGAAACTGAATTACTATATGAGGATGTTGGTTATCTCTTTTTATTTTCCATAAATCCTACATATTGGAACACTTAAAAGTGACTTTTTAGATTAGTCTTCTTCACACTCAGTATCTGAAATGAACAACACATATCTCAGATTGTGAAGGACTTCTCCTGACGTGTTAGACTATTGAAACATTTAATAGTCAGTTAAAAATAGTTTCATGTAGTTTAATTGTTCTGTAACTGTAATAGTTTATTTTATTTTATTTTCAAATATTGGTCTGTCTTTCTACTTTGTTGGATGAGTGCAAAGAGATCTAATAATATATTTCTTCTTATATTTCTATGGATGAGTGTAATTATGCTGTTTTGTTATTCTAGGAAATATCTGCTCTAATATATCAACTTAAAAACCACACATCGTCGCCACTCTGACAAAATTTCCTATAGTGTCCAAAATGATCAAAACAGTATTTGTGATTTGTTTAGACTGTATTAGGTTACATACTTTCTGAACATTTTATGCAAAGCTGATAATTATAGCTATCAATTTTGATCATCGGAAACATGCGGTAATACAAAGTTAGAACAGTAACATTAAACAATAGTCGAAATCACATTGGATGCAAAGAGTTGGTAGAGTTGATAAGGAGAGCTTCGGTGATAAAATGTTTGTAAGTAGATTGAGTGAAGATCTTAAAAGCTGAGAATGGGTTGGAAAAAATTGTGGTTGGAATGAGAATAAGATGTGAGACGCTTACAAATTGAACAAGTTATCTGACAACTTCTAGGGGGTTGGTTAGAGGTGGATAGCCACTTGGGAATATGTTCTTCACTTTTGAGGAAAGACTTTGTTCAGACTTTCCGATATAACTGGCACCGCAGCTACAGATAATATTATAAATAATATGCCATTTGACGGCTAGCTCAATTCGGTCTTTTAAGTTAGGGTTGAGAATTGGAGAAATTTTGGCGATGATACGTGATTTGGCGGAGGACAGACTTGGTTGATGGATGCTCGGATTGTCTGGGAAAAGCGGTTAAAATTATTGTCTCCTTTAAAAGAGATGAGCACAAAACTTGTTTTTTTGGCTTTGAGTAGAGATCTGGGCGTCAGAATTTCTTCTGCAAATCTATCCTGGGTGCAAATTTTGCGGCTCTATGGAGCAGAGTTTTCATAAGACTTATTTTGAGAACAAAACTGCAAAAATTTATGTAAAGTCCGGTCCACGTAGGTTTGCGGTAGACTCTGGTCTGCGGACAATTTTTGTTACGAATTACTTCTTCTCACCTTATTACGTCGAGAAACGGGATTTTGTTGTTTGTTTCAAACTCATGAGTAACAGCATTGTTGTGGTAGGCGTTGTTGAAGATATTGAGAAGTTGATTCATAGCAGTGAAGTTTTGAACCAGAAGAAATGAATCATCAACATACCGGCGATAGAAGGAAGAATGTTATGGATGTAATTGAAAATAGAGGTTTCAATATATCACATGAAAATGTTTGCAAGACAAGAACCCAAAGGGCTCCTCATAGCGACACCATCGATTTGACGAAAAAAAGAATTATTAAACGAAAGTTGGATGTCGTGAGTGCACAGAACGAGGAGAGGATATCACAAAGAACGCAAATTTAAATGTAACTGCTCTGTGAGGAATTGGCGAATGTATTTGCATGCCGAATAAATACTTATGTTATTTGTTTCCTTATAAGATCGAATTATTTATTTTAAAATGTAAAAGCATTAAATAGTCTCAAATGTACCTTTATTCCGTCTTTCATCAAATATAAATACATACCTATATATATAATATATTAATGTCCACCGAACTTTAATAATATATTCATTTTGTTGTATGCCGTATATTTAACAACAGAATGAAACATTACATTAATTAAAAATGCGAATGTTTCCTAATAATTTTTTTATTTTATGATATGTATATTGTGAAAGCATAAGACGTAAGATTATTCAAGTAAATATCGTATAAAAATGACAAAATCATTTGTACCAATTTAGATTATGAATTAAAAAGTGAAAAATCCGCTATTCTATTGACATTTGGACGAAGAATGGGTTAATCTGTTTTTGTTATATTTATTTAATGAAATCTAAAAGATATTATTAAAAAATAGATTTCTTTCCTTCGAAGTTAGAGTTGACCATGATCTGTAACCAAAATATAACAAACTTCATCATTTGTATCTATTTTATAATTGTAACAAGAATGTACCAGAACCTTTTTTTGCTGATTGTTATTTTTTTATCATTATCATGTCTTCCACAACCGCATTTTTTCTTATTGGCTGCGTTATTTTTTGTTAAATTATATTTCTGCGTTTTTTATTACTGTATAACAAATTGTAATACCATAAAATATATTTTTATATGCATTACTAAAATTTGTTTTCTTCATAAAACTTGTCCATTAAAATATTAACAGTCGAATCATTATTTTCATGGATATAATAAAATAATATTTGTATCAAAATACTTATATTTATGTAATATAAAAAATTGTCTATGGTATGACAATAAACTGCTTCCAAAATACATTTATATTTTTGAAATAGTATTTCATTTATTACATTGTATTTATTTATGTACCTACATTCTCCTGTTTGACTGATTAATATCCATTCAGCATAATATTCATTATTCTTTATATTGAAATATTACATGAATTATTATTAATATTTTGCATTACTGAATATGTTTTTGCATGCATTGTATCTTTCTCATATTGTACACATTGGCATATTGCTGGGGGGGGGGGGGGGCTTGCTATACCCCCCCCCCCGTGCGAGACCCCACCCCCCAAATATCGTCAATTTGACTTTCTGAAGAAAATACAACGCACGCTGCTGTAGCTAACTAATTACGATTGGCACCCATTTTTAACTCAATGTGGTGTATATGATGTATTTTATACTTATGATGTAGCGCAATTCGCAGGATTTTGTACAGGAAAAACTACATATAAAGTTGCTACCAGAAAAACATTTTTATTGATTAAGATATAACCCCTATAAGCTACATATTATTGTATCTCTCATTTAGGCGCACATTTTTATAGATTTACTTTTCACATCAGTGCTTTATATCATGTAGATTTGCCTCTCTGAAAATATATTTTTTTTTACTGTATTAGGTATACAACAACTATCTCGTGCCAATCGTTGGTAAAATTAAAATTACTACAATGATTCGGATCAGATTTCCTATCTAGTAGTATATTATATAAACAATTAAATGTCCATGGGAGTGCAATTGGTTGTTTGTAATGTACAAATTTATTCAAACATTACTTTTATTTGGCTTTCATTCAAGGGAATCGATGACTATAGAGAAACTCAAGTTTCGCGAAGAGTGGTTACAGCAGTTAAATGCAGAAAATGGTTAGTTGAAGGCTCCAAGCCAACTGCAAATATATGTTGTAAAGAGATCGACGTATCCAGTGCTGGAATTACGGCATTGAAGCAATATTTTATTTTTACTATATTCATATATATTATAGGAAATACATATTTGTTTTTTCACTTCTTCCATACCTTTGTGTTATTATCTGTACAAAAATGTGTGGATAAATGGGTATCTGTATTAACTAGATAATTACTTTTTTTTAATAACCCAAATCGTTCATTTGAAATTCTTTGGTATCAAAGATTATTTACAACATACATATTTTAGTTTTTAATGGTATAAATAGCCTGAACCAAGAATGATAACTGCGTTTTTATACCCGCTGCGTTATCTATTACAAAATCGTCACTGCAGCAGTCTTTTAATTAAACGTTATTATAGCTTAAAATTTCGTTTCTGCAATAATTTCAATGAAATATAATTAATTGAAATGGTAGCTTAGTTACCATTTCCAAGCATTGTATTTTCCAATCCATTGTATAATATATATTGAAAAAAACGAGTTTAGTGAGTACATTGTATTTTTTATAAACATATATATTTGAATCTCACATACTTTGTAAAATTTATAGGATTTAAATTTCATTTTTTATTTAGTAATATTTGTTCTGATAGCTTACACATTATAATCTGATGTATTTCCTGTATATTTTTATGGCTTAAATTTATGCTATATATGTGTATATTTATGAATATTATTTTATACAATAGTTTTAACTAGTTAGTTGCTATATTAGAAAATGGAGTGTTTAGTTTTGTTTACTTTAATTACAGAGTAGTGAATACAGTATAAAGCAGGGTATTGAGCAGTATTTTAAAAATTGTGTTTTCATTTTTAGGAAATACGTCGCAAACACGTTATACCCATTTTTATAATGTCCTAAATATTTTTGTTTCAATTCTGAGAAACTATATGTTCAAAATTGTTTACATATATTTGTAGTTTATTTACCTTTCTCTTTCTATGTTTGTTATTATAACCAATTTAGTTTTAGTTTTAATCGCTTTTTAATATAAAATTTCCTATTTGATTTAAAGTAATTTAGAATTATAATTACTAAGTTATCTATGTGTTAGGTTTGTAAATATTATTTAAATTCGGTATGTACGCAAGTTTTGACTATATACATGGAAAATGCTTGACTGTTTATCATTAAAAATGGTGGAATACCATTCATCTTGAATATAAATATTTAATTTAGAATATTTTACAGACCTCGCCAATACATCCTTTAGAAATATATAGTACATAATATCAACTAATTAAGGGGGCGATGCGAGCCTTATACTTACTAGTAAATGTGGGCTTTTTCCTATTATAGTTTAATAGTCTGGTTATTTTTTCAATTACATGTATTGGCAACTATTGCTGATATATAACCTCTCTTCTGCAGTCCATATTTGGAACCGGCTCGGACCAAGGCAAAGGTTTACCTCCTCAGCGGTCTACAAACTTAACTTCATCTCAGTCCCACAGTCCTCTTTATCGGTTCTCTTCCAAAGGTTAGTTGGCTTTTAAATGAGTCTACTAAAGGGGAGTTTTTGTTTAAATATCATATATGCAATTGTTAAAGAGACCCGATACCTTGAAATAAAATTTTAATGTCGTTTAGAATTTTTTCATTCGAAGTCGTGGGGGAACATGCATTTGTAAATTGTATCACATTATTATAAATTCTAGTTTTTTGTCAATATTAATGTATACCAGTTATTTTTACTTTATTCATCGGGAACGTATATATGTAATATACGTAGTACATATATTATATATATATATTATGTATAGTACATATTATTTAATTGAAGCAAACTAAAGAGAATTTAATCAGTTTCTCTTTGATATATACTAAAATTATACTCTTAAAAATACACGGGAAAATTGATATAGATTGATATTTTAATTATAAAACATAAAAACTAGAGTAGGTGTATTATAATTATATTTTTCTTTTATAAGTAATTCCACTTAAATCATTTATTTAATAAAATCTATAAATAAAAAAAAGTTATTTGTAAGTATATGAATAAATACTAATATAAATTGAATTGCAAATACGTTGGGAAAATGTCTTTATCTTTTCAGTCGAAGTAATAATCATGACACCTAAATGCATGTAGGACCCGAATAGATCCATAACGAATATCCAGATATATGTACTTTTTACATAGCTATATAATACGTTTACATAGAAACTAAGCAAACACCAGTTGTCCAACCAAAAGCCGGCACTTTAGCCACCTAGAAACAACTTCATGCAATTAGCGTGAATTTGACAATGACTTCGGTTTTTCTGTTTGCAGATTAAAAAGACATCGGTTTACAAACGAATGATACAAATATATAATCAAATTATTTACAATATTTACAATATAAATAAGAAAGCATATCTCAATTAAGCTGCAAAATTGAAATTCCTTTTTCTATTATTCCGTCACCAAGATTTTCCAGATGGTATGATACACCAATGCATTGTTATCGTTGCATAGATCACCATAGGCTTTTGTTTTCTACATTTACTTACTTATATTCCTATTATTTTGTTAATGTATTTGTGGATGTTAGTGCCAACACCGTGTATACTGTTCAGATATCCCTAAAATGGAGTCTCTGGAAGTGGTATCAGAAGCAGCCAACATCACTTTTGACTGCCATCAGATGGGAACACCAGACTGTTTCTCTCGTCCTAATTCAACTGTCAGCATCCCTGTCAGTCCATACTTTCCGCCAATACCTATTACTTTGATTATTCGGTGAGTATAACTGAGGACAATTGAATATTTGGAGGCTGAAAATTCACTTTCAAACGTGTTCACTACTGAAATAAATTATTATTTTTTCTTAAATGAAGATATTAATTTTATAAAGCTTTCACTTGACTCAATAGACGAAAATAATAGGCTGATTCATTTAAAATATTAAATTATCATTGGCTGAAGTCTCAATAGACGAAAATAATAGGCTGATTAATTTAAAATATTTAATTATCATTGGCTGAATCGCTGAAACACTGTTGATTTTGTCATTTTCGTTAAGCTACTTTTTTATATGACCTTATGAACACAAGTAAATTAGATATCAAAATTAATACAGAAATTCGATATATATTTCCTTAATTTTCATTGTTAGCGGCCATACTGATAATCGAAATATTACTTTAGCGTTCAACCCAATACACAATTGAAATAGGTAAGTTTGGGATATGTAGACTTACGTAGAATGACTTGCTTTTTCGAAGTAAATTGTAATAATATTTTCGTTCACTGGTTTAACAATTTCATGTATCTTATCGCCTAATGTTACAGAATAACAATATTCTTTAAATATTTATTAATCACATTAAAAGACCTAAATTATTATATCATGTTAAAAAATGTCAGTAACATTTTTGACGGAACTCTTTCTAGTTACAAGGATATACTTTTGTTTTCAACAAAAGATTAACTTTATTTAGTTTTTTCTTTAATTTTTAAAGATTTTATAGCATAGAATACTACTGAGATTTTGATTTATAAAACGAGATGATTATATAATCACATTCACTAAGTGTAAAATGCTTACATTTTGAACAATTGTTTTAGACATAAACTACGGAGTATTAAAGCTCAATTTTGGTCATTCAACTGTGCACCCAATTTCTCGCACCCAAAACGGCGTATTTGTACCGTCGTCGACAGCTTCAAATGTCACTTTTGAAATTCAAACCTCGAATAATTATTATATTTTCAATGTTGTATTTTAACAAAACCTCTGCTTTTGTTGTTTAGCGTACAAATATTGAGAAAAAATCGTGCTTTTTTGTACTAAGTATTGGGATAAACAGTAAAGGTGAGTTTTCTACATTTGCTTTGTATTCTCTAATTATTTGATTCGGCTATTATCTCGATCAAACAAAAGAGATATAATATTTGTCTATTTGAAGGGGAAATTTTAAGAGAGAACGAAATAATTATTTTTATTCCTATTGAAAGGCTTTCTGAAATTTTACCTAACATAACAAATTAATGAAAGTACATAAATTTAGAAAAATCACACATTTAATTATACAAGGTGGATAAGTTTCAAAATCTCACAAAGTAAAATCTCAAAAGTATACTGTAAAATCTAACAGTACGAGGGGGCTTCAATATGTTCTCGGACTTGATATGAAAGCATAGAGTTACCTACGATATCTATAGATTTTTATTAACTACAAAAACATCTGAGATATCTCTGAACATTTCAAGTCAACATCTTATTGGATAGCTTCATAATTTAAAAGTCAATGTCACAATAGGTCTAACCACCGGCACACCGTGGACTTCGAGGGTGCATCATCCCCAATGGCAGTGGAGAGCCTCTGTAAACTGTCTCGCGGACTTAAACCCGCTTTGTAGTCATAATAGATCATGGCACGCAGATGTTCTTTTCCCAAATTCATGTTGAAAATGCTGATTAAATTTGTTTTGAAAATGCTGATGAAATTTGTGTAATTGTTACTAACCTGACATTGACTTTTAAATTTTAAATTATGAAGCTATCCAATGAGATGTTGACTTGAAATTTTCAGAGATATCTTAGATGTTTTGTAGTTAATAAAAATCAATAGATATCGTAGGTAACTTTATGCTTTCATATCAAGTCCGAGAACTTATTGAAGCCCCCTCGTACTTTATATATTCAATCAATAATTTTAAAAATGTTTCAAACATATTGTACAAGTATTTCGGGGCTTATTACTAAGGCTCATGGCACCGGCAATTTGCCGATGCAAAGTAAGCACTGTCGGTGTGGGATTACATAAGTTTGCACAAGCGGTATATATATAGCGCATTATTTATTCTATTCATAACTTAACAATAGTATTTCAATCGATAAGAATACTGTTATAATTTTATTAAAACAAGGGATTCATTCTTCATTGCCTTAAATTTCCTTAACGGAATATATTATTAGAATCTTGTTAAATACAATCAAGAAAGAACGAAATGATATCGAAGCATAATAAAGTACCCGAATGTCATAAAAGTGTCATAATCTAAAATAAATACATGAAAACTACAAGCACCGACCTCTTCTTTTTCTTCGAGATATCGTGAGACGCGTGTGTCCATATTTTCTTGCATCTTCCTACGAGAATTATCTATAGCTTCCTGGCGCTTGAAACTGTCTTCCGCATCAACTAAAAGATAGAAACTTGTTTTGGAATAAATTCAAAGTTTATAAGGAAAAATATGTTATGTGTATAATTTTATTGGAAAAGTTCTAGATTGGTAGTAGACCATATTTTATTAGTATAAACTGAAGAAATACGCATAAATCAATAATATATATTCACTCATATTTGACTAATTAAAAACAAAATAAATCATAGAATACTGAAAATCAATTAGTGTATCGGCTGGAGTACCTAGTCAGTTTAGAATAAAGAAGCGTCTTAAGAGATTAGAAGAAAACAAAAACAGCAAGTTGCTTTTATATTTTAATCCGAGCGTATTGCAAATCTTCGTTAATAATCCTAGCGCGATTAGAAGCCTTTATTTTCACTGAGAGACAAAGATGATAAGTTAGAAAAATACAAGACCTCTGAATAGTAAACATTCTTATTGATTTTCTAGGCAAGTGAATTTTTAAACGCGTAAATTATTAACATTGTTATTGTTTACTTCCAGTTCAGACGTAAGATGTCTGAACTGGAAGGTAGCAATACTATATTACCTGTATAAATATACTATGTATACCATACTTGTCCACTTATTTCATTAAATTATTATTCAATTGATTTTACGTGTCCACTAATGTACATGTAAACCATTCTGCTACTTTCATGTGTAAAAAATGATCTTCAACGCTTAGATGACAAGTCATGTGGTTACTCATAAAATATTCTATTTGTGTAAATAAAATCAGGCTAAAGTACAAAGAATTCCAATGGTAAAATGGTCGATTTGGTTAAATGGTTAAATGTACCTTGAGTTCTGACTTCTCGCCTGGTTCGATTCCTTTTGAAATATGGCGAAATTTTTGGCCAAAAGTATGCAAGTATGCAAATAGCAACCAGAAGAAACCAGCCATATGTCGTTAAATGTGCAATAATCATTTCTAAAAATATAATAAATGATACAAATAAAAGTATTACATCAATTATAGTCTAATTACACAAAAATAAATACACTATTTAATGTTTATAAAAACATAATATGTATTATGTTACAACAATTTTATCTCGCACTGCTATCAAAATAAAATATTAATATATATACATAAATATATGGTATACATATTATATATATACCAGCGGTACTGTACTGGAGTTTAACATTAAAACATTGAGCTAGCTGATGGATTGAAAATCTGGCATTGTAATGCAATGGTACTATCTGAATAGTCTGATTTTGGAATTAACATAGCATGCTTATAACAGTTAGCTAATTCTGATTATCTGTGAGAGATATCCTTTATAGTATATATATATATATCAAGTCAATATTATCTAATTGATGTAACACATCTTCATCAGTTTACTGTTATCTAACCAAAAATAACAACCTCTTAGAGATGGGAAGATGGAAATTAAGTGTACATACACCCAACACAGTTCAGTCAACACATCTGATTCAGCAAAGCTGCAGTGGTTCAACATGTGGGCTACCCTTTATTATAATAGATTAAAAAAGTACAAATAGTATGTGGTTTGTTTAGCATGTTTTTTAGTGAAAACAAGAAATCAATTAAAAATTAAACATAATATATTGTAATAATTGTGCATATTTGTATTTAAAATCACAATTGGAAACATATAGAAAACTTGTATAGTATAGCTTAATAAACAATATATGAAAAAATATTAAATTAACATATATATAAAGAGCCCCCTAACGTATGTCATAATTACAGTATTGAGCATAAGGTTTAGTGCAGAAGAAAATACAATAAATTTTATCAATATTTCTGTAGTTAGCTTCATTTTTTCAATTGGAAATGATTTGGAACTGGAAATTAAATTAGAAATGGTTTTGATAATTTCACCCACATATTATAGATGATAACTGTTTATAATAGCCTTATTTTGTAGTGTAGGAACATAATATATTCTGTTCATTATTATGTTAGTGTTGATTAACCTTTTCCCAATGGGTGTATCATGGCTTGATATATTCCTTTAACATACGAGTTAAATGTGTTTCTAAAAATAGATGTAACTGAATTATATATAAAACAAAACATATAACCCACTGAATGAACGTCATCTATCTCAGTTGTAATACCACTGGGCTGTGACTCTAAAATTTGATTCGAAATTATATTAGTCGAGACAGATTAAGTGATGAACACACCTTAAATTTGGAATATTTTGATTGGCTAATAGGTGAAAAATTGATTTTATGCCATTTGTTTTTGTGTAGCATATTCATTCACACATCTTGCCTTCTAGTAACTTTTTGGTTCTAATTTGGTATTATTCTATTTCTATTTACACACTGTATTATTGCATTTTTTACAATTCTAAGTGTTACTACCATATATTGTATCAATTATTCTCAATAATTATGGTCTCAATTATTATTATTGTTGAATTATTGTACAGCGTATTATTATTGTATATTTTAAATTCTGCAATATGCCCAGTTCTGAATCCATAGCACCCATTCATTCCTTAACAACATATACACAACAATATCTTGTCACCAGATATTGATGAGGACTTTTTACATGTGAGAACTAAATAAGATTTTATTAATTTATTTCTTAGAGAGATTTGTGGCAGCAGCTTTCAACATTTACCAATGCTCTTGCTGCACTGGTGCCAAATCTCATTGAGACCAACAACATAGTCAGATAGCAGGACAACAATCTACAAGAACTACCTCAACAAATTCCACTTTTGAACAATGTGCAAAGACTTTGACGTTATGCAAGCACTGTGGAAATAATAGGCGCCTGAGTTGGATATTGTACTACATCTGTCCAAACTGCTTGCAACCTGTTGCAAGACTTTCATAATTATTAATTTTACCTTACTCAAAGTTCCATCTCGAAGTTACCTCTTAATGTTCTGTTGATTTCACAATTGTACTTTGTACTTTTGTGTCAAGGGGCCTCTAATGTTGTAATCTTTAAAAGATCCTAGCTAGTTTGTTATTTTATGAAAAATGAGATATTTAAACATTTTTTGGACATATATAAATATTTTATATAGTAAAGCCCATGCTCAAATTTCCTTCCACCTGTCTATATTATCATATATAGCCACAATTTTATATTAAATGTCACATGTAATGATTTCTTATAGAGCAGAATAAGTTAACTTTTTCCTGATAATAAATTTCAATAAAATAATATTACTGCACCATGCAACAACTAATGTAGCATATATTATATTGAATGTAGAGTATTTCTGTTTATTTGATTGCCAATTAATTGCAAGTAGGCAAGGGTACTATCAAATATGTTAGGTATTAGGTACAACACAATAGCCAATCATAATATACTAACTAATAAATTTGATGCCAGGTTTGGTTTGAAATTTTATATAGCTGTTTTACAGGGTAACTTTTCCAGCCCGTAATAACATCATTAAACAATTAAACTACTAAATTTAATAAAATATGAATATGTTAAGTGCAAATATGAATATTTTAATACTAAATACTGAAAAATTAATTGTTACTGATAATTTTTAAACTAACAAAAGTAATAAAATATAAACATTTTTAAATGCAAATTAATTATCTTATATTATTACATTAATAATATAATTAATATTAAACATATTTCTTTTGTATTTTAATAGAATAGTAGAAGCTGTTTGATTGTTTTATCTGTAAATTAACTAAACCCACAGCAGTAAGCTTAGATAATGCAAGCAATCTATGTACAGTAGGTATATTAGATTAGAATATTACAATGGGCGTTTTTTAAATGTTATCATAAATAGCTACAATTTAAAAACTATTTAATATTTTGAAATAATAACTTTTCTTGTGTAGTGCAGCCAAACAGTTAATCTAAATGCCAAAATATCATGCTCATAGCTATTATAGAACCTGATATATTAAGTGTTAATAATTGATTATTTTGTCATTATTCTTCTTCTTCAGATTCAATAACACTCACTAAACTTCAATCGTTTTTAATGAAATGTTTAGCATATATTGAAAATGTTGCAAAGATGAGAAAAATTATATTTTACCCAAGCAATTGTTACTAAGGGCCTGGATTTTGCACAGCAACCACAAATTTCACAGTTTAAAAAACAAAGCAAGATTTTATTGTGTAGCACTGCTTTAAATTAGTAGCAAGTCAGTGTTCCTGTTTATAGCTGCTAAGGAAATGAAGATATGGGAAATATCATTTTCCTATCTAACATATTATAAACAAACTTAATATTTGGAAAGAACAACATTTATATATAGCTAGAATCACCATAAAAAATGTATAATATCATTATGGTGAAATTATTAATATATGTTATTATGGTAACTTATATTTAATTAATTAAAGTATGCCTGTTTGTATAGTAATACAAGTACATATATCATAGTTTGTCCATTGCCTGTCTATTTTAAAAATAGAATGAACATGTTTCAAGTTTAATCAATGCTTGTCTTTTACTTGGTCATTAGTGATTGGTTAACTGTCCTTAACCACAATACACCATTATATTGTCACATTAATACAGCTTTGTACAAGTTTAAAGTTACATACATAATATTGAGTATAGTTGAAAGCTCAATCCATCAACCTATAGGTACAATAATATTTCAAAGTATTCAACTAAAACTGTGATATTATTATTAGCCAAAAAGTGCAAGTGTGTTAGCTCATATCATAAAAACTGTAATAAAAATGAATTAGCTACCTATGTTTTATCACTTACAACTAAATTATGTCTACTATGATCATACTTTTGTTTTATAAACATACAATTCTAATTATAAGTTAAGGAAATTGATACTTCTAGAGATTATACTTTTAAATTAATTATGAAGTATTATTATATACTGAATGCATTATCAATGACAAATATATCAATAGAAAACAAATGTATAATTAGCTTGAAAGTCAAATATGTTTTTTAATAGCTAAAGTACTTTTCACAATTTTGTCTAATAATAATATAAAATTTACTTTAAAACAATACAATGTATTTTATATTTGAGGGGGCAGTAGAATTGTATTTTTGAAAAAGTTACATAAAAAATGAAAGTATTGGAGGGTGGCATATTATTATATTTTTAAGCCAGGACTTCAATATGCACAGTCAATAAATTTATATATAACTATGTATATTAGATATATTAGTTCCCTGGGGTGGTTCAGGCCAGGTAACTTAGCTGCTGGGACTTGTAGCTGCAGGTCAACTGTCAAGTTGAAGTCAAATTAAGGCCCAAAACCAGTATGATGCCTGTTTCCTATCTGATGAACTAGGTTGATTTTGAGGTGCAGCATTTACTGTATTTAATATATGAAAGAATATTAATATTAGTGAATAGTATTACTAAAAGTAATGATATTATTATATTTATATAATTATTAATAATTATAGTTAATGTTAAGTTAATATAAAATTGTTTTAAATTCTTAAAAAATTAGTAATCAGATATTTAATAAAATGGTGTGATACTCTATAACATAAAGTAGAAAATATAATACAAGTATCTCAATATGATAAATATTATAATTTAAAGGTAATTTTCATTCCATTTCCCTATTGAAGTTTAATATTTCTTAAAGTATAACAAATATCACTTCAATGTTAAGCATGAATAATAGAACACATCAAAAATTATTTAAATTTATACTTTCAATGACTTCATCAAGCTGAAATGAAACTGGCTCTATCTAATGATTATGTAATAATCCAAGGACAAACATATTGCCAGATAGAGTCTGTAAATGGGGAATCCTCTTGTGCCCCAGGTGGCAATTATATACATGTATAGTATAGAAAGGTAAATCATTTCTTGTATTATCATCAAACACACTGGAAACAATATATTGATGACAAAGTCAAGCTCTGGCATCATGCTGGCCTACCCATAAAAGAGGCTTTTTAAGCCACCCAAAGAAAAGGTTACATGTCAAGATAACTGTGTAACATGCAGAACTTCTACAAGTAAGAATCTATGTTCCCCTAAGTTCCTGGTACATGAAGTTACATGTAGCCATTGCCACTGCCCTCACATGGTGAGATGAATGTATGGTCCAAAAGAGGATCACAGAGCATGTAAGTAACCTAGTTAGAGAACACTTTCAAAAAGACCACATAGATGACATAAAGTACAGCAGGAGAATACTTCACAGAAATATTCACAAGAGGAAACTAATTTTTATATATTTTTCTGCAAAATGGGACTATGAACTTGTAAGATATACATTCCTTGATCCTTGAATCTTTGTAAGAAATTCATTCTAATTCTTTTTTATAGATTATTTTAATGGCAGCCTCAATTTTTAACTTTTAAGTGTTACTTTACTAGTCAGTAGTATAGTTTATTTTGTTCTAATTATTTTGTATATTTCTATCTTTAAACACAGTGTATGTCTGTTGTTGTTCTATTTTTTGTACATGTTTAAACCTGATATTATATGACTGTAATTAATTTATTGTGTGAGCACTGAGGAACCTATTATATATCAAAACAACTCCAGCACTATTTTTCTAAATAATAAAGTTGTATCTAAGAAATGATATTCATTTCTTTCTTTAATTACTATATTTCTGAATATATAAAACACACCAATAAACTTACTAGATTCTCAATAGAATAGAAGTATTCCTTTTTGGCAAGAATTGTATTAAATGTGAATATCACTTAGCAGACCATTCTGTTGTAAAGTACTTATACTCTTTAAATAATGGTTTATTAAATGA
>JAYRBW010148899.1:0-14485 GCA_036023295.1 Invenusta paracnida | reverse complement strand
TCCCAAATTGTCCTCAGTATCTTTCATCGTCAGCTCCTGTCCAGAGATCTACTAAGGCAACTGCCGAAGAACGCCGCTGTGTGATCCCTTCTGTATCTCTATTTCTCCATGGTCGATGACCTCTAATTGTACCCAAAGGGGTGAGGCTTATTGAAAGTAGAGTGACGGCTAATCCATGGGAAGTGACATAGTTGTCGGTAACTATATCCCGACTATAAAAGGTGCGGTGAGATCCAGTACACCATCTCGACCAATGTTAGTACGCGATGGCTCATGTGGGCGTCTGCCAGCATAAATCTGTGCTTTGAGAGCGTAGCCAGTAATGGCTTCACTGTTTTATGGCTACTATTTTGCGGTGAAGAAGAACATAAATACCGTTCACTTATCATTTTATAATCCCAGTGCTCTAGCTTTTGTCTATTTGATTTAACACAGCTTGAAATTTTGATTTACTACAAAATGTAGTGGCTACGAGATTCAGGTAGTATCCATCTATAAATTCCAAGACATACAATGTGGAGCAACTATTTTGCGGTGAAGAAGAACATAAATACCGTTCACTCATCATTTTATAATCTTAGTGTTCTAGCTTTTGTCTATTTGATTTAATACAGCTTGAAACTTTGATTTACTACAAATGTAGGGGCTACGAGGATAAGGGTTAAGAAAAGTCTAAAACTCAGAATTGGTGCATTCCACAGATAGATTTATGTAATATTAAAATAGAGTAAAAAGGAATATTTTATCCTCAATCTAGAGCAAATGTTTACAAGCTCTGCAACCATATTATAGTGAAATTTGGCCATTATAGATTATATATCTTTCAATGTCTTTAATAAAATATTTGGATAAAACAATAAAAATAAAATGTCTATAAATATAGGAATGATGATGATTACGTTAGTTATAGGGAGATGACACCTGAAGTAGTAAACATTTTTTTATTACGATATTAATTTATTTTAAAGTATAATTTGTCAGTTATATAATATCAAGATATCTATAAAGTATAGAAATACAAAATCTTGGATATTAATCGACATTATTTTAATGTAGCGCTATAATTATTTGTTTATATTTATGCACACACAAATATATAAATTGTTTGTCAACCTATTCCCATGTTTCTAACATTAATTTTGGCCTGTTCATTAACCTTCTCCAATTATGTTTATACATTTAAATTAGTAAATAAATGATAAAAAATAACATTTACATCAGTTCATATCCATGAATATTATTTTTCATTTGTAAAATTTATATGACTTTTTTATATGACATAATTCTGTTAATTATAATCAAACATTTTTTATCTGGATATACAGAAAATAATTATGGGATATCTAAAAATTTTAAATTTAATAAGTTGGTTTAAATATTTGTTATTCAATATAACAATTTTTATATTAAAAATATAAATAAATAAATAATTTAATATATATATATATATATTTTTTTAATCAGACCAAGCCCTGCGTATTTCAAGTTTAATTGATAATATCCAACTTATTTAAATTTAATTTTCTATTATGCTAGCAATATCATTTTAGATATGAACTGTAACTTTATATAAAAAGTTACAGTTCATTAATGTCACTCAAAAGTAAAAAAATTGATGGCATAATTGTTAATTGTTAATATATGTGGGCCTTCACAATTGTATCTAGGTTATATGCACGTGACGCCTAGAATATTTAATATTCCTCCATTTTATGGTTGAAAGAATAACAAAAAAGGCTGCTGTAAGAAAACATCAAATTCGTTACAATAAATAATTATATTTTTATATTTTACATTTGTAGATAACGATAACTTTAATTAATAAATTGAAAGATTAGATTTTTTAGCCCCTAACAAAAGAAATAATAAATATGTTGACAAATTATTTTCATTTATTAGAATAGATTATTTTTATATTTTTGCAACTCCCCTGGCAACAAAATTTAGGGAGTCTAGAAGCCTAACTTTTAATACTTCATGTTACGAGCTTATACAGGTAACGACACTGTTTAGCTAAAAAGCATAATTGTACTGATGTTTGCTCAATCGTATGCAAACAGATAATATTTTCGTCAGTTTATATAGTTTGAAGGTCATAAAAATCACACACAAGGAGAAATTAATGTCAATAAGGCCGTCAATGCCAATTTCATAATGAATGTTGAATTCGACACGTTTTTAGGTGAAAGTTTTCATCGAATCATAATATCGTAATAACTTAACGATATAGTTATCATTGTGCTGTAAATTATTAGAAATATCAGAAACACAAAGTTACAAAAATATATTTGATATATAAGGATTTCATCTTTTAACTTCAAATATTAAGTATATATATTGTTATATGAAAAAAATTTAGGAAATCTTTAATAAAAACGAAAGATTTTTAGTTTAAGTGCAGTAAACCTAGCGATTTACACATTCACATATTAATCTTATATAAATATTATGTTCTAATATTTGCTTTGTCAAAGCTTTATAAACTATAAGTTCAACACTGACTTATAATTATTCTATATATTTATATAATACAAAAATCTATATTTCAGATGCGAGCAAAATGTCAAATTATTGATTATGAATATTTTTTATCCAGTGACGATTATAGTTTTATTTACTCTAAACATTATTAAAAGGTGTATGTATATTTATAATACAATTATTACCAGTTCTAATTAATTTATAATTATCTTTTGGAAGTTACTAGAACCAAATAAACCAAATAATGAAATATATTTTCTATATGACATATTTTTATATATTTATATTTATAATTACAATAATATATTTCTAGATTTAATTTTAATGAAAATCGTTTTGATATTTTTCGTAATATTTTATGCAGTATGGGACGTTACTCATTTCTTCTGAATATTACGGTAATATCCATAGTAATTTCTTTTATATATATTGATTAATTTCGATGGCACTATTTGAATATTTTCCATTTCAATTTTCCAGATATATCGACAAATTCTTGTAAAACATAGTATTTTGACTACATCGCTCTACATGCAAGGACCAAATTAGGCCTAAATCCTTCCCTAAGTACCTTCCGTACTTTGTGTACGAGTCGAGTACTTCATTAATGCCATATTGGGATGCCTGCTGATCAAGCCACAGATCAGTCCGCTTAAAAGCAAAAAACTAAATTGATCTTAGAAAATTCCTGTTTTGGATTTTGAAAGAGAAATGCGGAGCTTTGGAATAAATGCAAACAAAGTATAAGTTTTGAATATCTTTAGCACAAACCTTTGACACATGAGGTGGTTTCATAATTCGTCTGAATTAAGAATCATATTCCACCAAACAAGCCTCATTCAGTATAGCGTTACCCACATGGAATATGAACTGCTCCCTCAAGTCATTTAATTGGGGCTAAGGCAATTGGAAATTCTACCCTTTACTGTTTTCGATATGTCGCCGCCAAAGGAAATATTGTTGATTGTTTCGGTTTTCTTTTCTTTTTATCAAGTAACAATAAGCTATGTGACTTTTCTTATTTTTCACATGCGTTAAATATATTGTCATTTTCGCAAGTTCAGAAAAGTGTAAATTTGCTCATTAAAACCTTCCTATAGACAGCTGTAGGGATCTTTACTATTCAAAAAGAATTTGTTTGACAGCTCAGAACGCCATTATAATTGCCATTTATATAGGAAAATCCATATGTGTATTACGCACATTGAATATTATTTAATACTTATGTAAATATGTCATAATTCAAAACGTTTACACTGATACTATTAGTATACTTAGTAAGCATAATATTTTTTTGTAGATTAAGTACATATATGCCAGACTGAAGTTATTAATGTTTTATATTTAAAAATAGTATTGCTTATATTAAAAAATGATAACCACACCTAGTACATAATGTACGTAATAACAGTTATAATTATCCGTTCGTAGATTTAATTTACTTCAATAATTTTCATCTTTAATAACAACACTCTGTTGTTTACATATTATCTACACAAAAATGTTTTGAAAACAATGCTATACGAGTATATCATTTCTGTTGATTGTGAAGTAGTTGTCCAATATATAGATGTTTAATTATCTGGAAAACAATGTCATGTGCATATTATAATTTAAGATTGTAGACAATTTAGGCGGAAACTTTATATTCATATGTATATTTCTACCTCTTCAAATTGACTGCTTGTTCTACTCTTGAAATGTATCCTGAAAATATGTATGTAAGTATCCCAAGCCAGCCTTGCATTTTTTGTACATTTTTGTTATTTGAATATACACACTTCCATACTTAATAAGTCATATTTTTTAATAGTTTTGTCTATAATATATATTTTTAAAACTTGCTACCTTTCGTCATAGACTTACTGCTGTCTACTTATTCCTTATATTTGAATTACAATTAGTATAATAAGTTTAATAAGTTTGTAACAATAACAACCGTAATTATCCGTAAATATAAATAATTATACAAAAAAGTTGATCTACGAAAATTTGGCCCACAAGTTATAGTTTCAATTTTCGAGATATCAATTTCTTAATTCTATTCTTATTTTACATTTAACCATTGAGTGTTTGTAATCACAAACATTTCGTATGACTCTTCCTGGTATTCCGAGAGAATTAACATTTAATTTAATTTATTATATCAAAGCTTATTTTATCTTAATGGTGGCCTGTTTTATCTATTTGGTTTATACATGATTTTGCTTTTAGAGTTAAGGCTCTATTTATTCGACTGATTTATGTTATAATACACTTAAACTGAACTAGATTTTGTTTTTTCGATTCAAAAAGTGAAAATAAAACTTATTCTAATAATTTGAACCACTGGCACATTTTTCAGCAAATATATTTGTCTACTCGAAAATGAACCGAGTGGACTTATTCTACAGATACTAGAATATTTCAATAATCTTAGCTGGAAATAGGATATAACCATAACATTAAGAGTTATAACACCTGTTCAATGAATATAACAGTATTGAAGCAATTTACTGTTATAAGTAGCACATTTGGGAGAAGTTCTAAGTAGATCAATAATAACCTGTTTCATTTGGTGAACTGTACATTTTATAGACGTAGAAAATGAAAACAAAATAAGGATAACTCTAAGGCTCCTGTTTCGAATCTCAGTAGTACCACGTATTAAGGTTATTTGGAGAATAGGGTTTCGAAAGTGCTCACTTTAAAATCGGGATAAGCTTTTAACTGTCTACGACAAACTTTTAACCAGCTATTAACTTTATATTTACGGATAATAACGGTTTAACTTATTACTATCCATTTATCGTCGGCCCACCTGTTAAATGGGCAGTAGGAAAGGCCCGTCACCCTTAGGTAAGCGGTCCGCCATGGGGTCAGGTTTTAGCCCAAGGATCGAGTTAGGATCAAGAGAAGCTATTCTACTGCTAGTAATGTAGTGTAAGCACACAATGCACTTAACAGAGCTCTTAGAAATATGCAGGCTACTGAGAAAAAAACAAAATAAACAAACAGCATCCCTTTGTAGATTATATAATAGCTGTCTCTAAAATAATACAAAGGACAATGTCTCAACCTGTTTAATAAATAAGCTGTTTACTGACATGGAACTTTAAAACAGTATTATGCCAAAACTGTCACAAATTGAAATTGTAATAAATAATATGTATTAAACCTCTTTCTATAGTAATCATACTAGAATACTTGAACTTAACTTTATAACATTAATCATATAAGTTACTTCATTCTAGAAGTTTCTTCGTGTTTATTAGTAATAAGTTTTGTTAATATATGGTCACGCTTGATGTACCTATGTCATGTTTGTATGGAATATAGTGCTTCAGTCACAAGAAATACAGTTGACTAATATAAATACATATAGTGAACCATTTTAATATTAAGCTCTTAAATCTTACATTATTCAAAGCTCAAATATTAAATTAAATTAATAACTAAGCATTGGTTAAAAATCGCAAACTTCGATGTTTTCAAATATTTGTGCAGGATTAATATACAGGATGGATGATATGGATATAGGTGATATGGATAGAGGTCACATGATATGGATAGAGGTGATATGGATAGAGGTCACATGATATGGATAGAGGTCACATGATATGTAGGGTTGAAAGAAGAAACATAGATGAAATACTGATTTCTACCTGCTAGTATATTAAGTAAAGACAACAATCTCAACTATTATACAGCTTATAAGAATTATACACTATTGCAATGATTTAACTAAAAGAACACAACGAATATAGCACACAAAGCTTTCTAAAAGATGTTCTAACTTTTTATATATAACATAGACGGAATATTTTATTCTTCTAAAAATTTAATTTAAAGGTACCGTTTTAAGTATTCATATACATGTAATTGTTTGACTTTGTCTAAATTATTATTATTTTATAAAAATAACAATCGAATAATAACAATATTAAACAAAATTAGAAGTTGGACGGCTTAAATATCAGAATTTGAGAAGTGCGTTAAAGTTTTTATTTATTAATATCATTTTTTTGGGGTTCGGGTATGCCTGATGCACTCAAAGGGACTCATTTTCTTTTGTGTGAGATTTCTATATTATGTGAATATATATATATTATAATAAAAATGTCATCTATTTAATTAGAATTAATACATTGTATATATATAAAACAAATATTAACACAGAGAAGAAGAATTCTTATGCTTCGTCTATTATAATAAGTTTGTACATATACATTTCCCTTACTAAGAATGTTGATAAAATTATCGTAAAATTGCTTCAAAGTCTTGTATTTGTTGTATTCCAACTTTATGGCTAAAAAACTAAATGAAGAGACTTAATATATTAAATTAGGCACAATTAAAATATCTATCACACATTTCATAAATTTACTACAATTAGTATATGCAATCATATACAGATATTTTAAAGAGCTTAAATTATCACTATTTCTAATTTCTAATTTAATTTAATTTAATTTAATTTAATTTAATTTAATTTGTATGTATGTATGTATATATGTATATATGGGTGTATGTATGTATTGAACATTACAAAATATTTTAATAATGATCCTAATTATATTTTACTTAATATCAAATACCTATGTTTCAATTTGATTTCAAAGAGATGTTATCAAAGACTAAAGAAGTGGAAAGAAACATTCTTTGTTAAAATGGATCTACAATTGAAATATAGTAACTTACTGTTGCTGCTCGAGATCGTACGTGGCCAAACCTTCGACGTGCCGATGTAGGAAACAGTGGTGCCGTCTTATCTACAATTCATTAAAATGGGAAGCTAATTTAATTCATTCATTCTGATTGGTTCACTCAAACAGCGAATCGGAATTTATGAGTAAGTATGTTATTTAAAAAATTCATAAATGAAAAGTAATTTTAGTGAATTTCAACTCTATTACTATAGTATGCTGCAATTCCTTTGCGTTAAAATTAACAAAATTAAATGTCTATATATTGTAATTTAAACAAAGTCAAGCTCTACATAAAATGAAACTTGTGATAGCTTTAAAGATTCTAGAAGACCTATCAATTAATTGAAACTTACCTGCATTATAAATAGTAGGTATACAACTTAATATATATATAACATAACATAATACCGAGAAGGTATGTTATCGAATACAAAATACTGATATCAATATATTCGGCATACACACTATAATTAAAGATTAGATAGTTCTGTTAAATACAACCATGTATAAGTAACTATTTGAAAGGCATTAATACTGATTTATTTATAATCCTCCAAAGACTTGATTTTCTACATTCATACATTTTAATGAATGCTATTTGGCATTTCTGTCGACTATTTCAATCTATTTGTCCCTTTATTCCGCAACTTATTATCAGTTTTCTTTCTCTGTCCAACTTTTGTTCCACGCCACCAGATCGTCAAAAAACTTGTTACTTTACTATTTCTTCGAGATGACCTGTTTTATTTAATATTTTTTTAGTTTTCCGCATCCGGGTTCGTCTAGATTTACCGAAGGCGTCTACAAAAGGCGATAGAGGATAATGTAACTTCAAAAGGGGTAGGCAGCCTCTGAACTTTCCTGTATCTTTACTGTATCTACTGTACCTTTACTGTACCTTTACTATATCTTTAATGTACCTTTACTGTACCTTTACTGTACCTTTACTGTACCTACTGTACCTTTACTGTACCTTTCCTGTATCTTTACTGTACCTATGTACCTACTGTACCTTTACTGTACCTTTACTGTACTTTTACTGTACCTTTACTGTACCTTTACTGTATAAATTTAAATTTACTCTTGTAAAATTGTAAGTTTTCATATTTCCCAAACTCATATTTACCATGTAAGGTGGAATTTCGCACACGGAGTTGCTGGTAACAATTTTCGTCGGAATTTGACTGTACTCAAACTTACAATATAGAGGGAGTTTTGGTCTTGGCCACGTAATAGGGTGCCCAAATATACCACTAAGCATTACTATACAAATTATACTTTATTTGCCATCAGTAATAAAGTCGCGCATAAACGAATTTTGGATGCAGAATTAACTCGATTGGTCTTGAATTTGATTGACAAAATAAAAACATCTTAATTGAGATCAATCTCATCGTGTTAAGTCTCGGATTTCACAAAAAACTTAGACAAGATATATCGTCATTAATCAAAAACTGATGAATGAGAATTTCTCGTTATAAGGATCCAAGAGTGATAAAATCTTGTATTTGGTTTGAAAAATAAATAAAATGCAAAAAGTGGAGAAAATTGTGTCGTTTGAATAGTTTTGACAAGCAGGAAGTGGGACTTATTTCCCTAGCAACATCTGACTGAAAAATTGTGACACTGTTACTGAAGATACAACAGGTGACAAGTTCAGAATTTTGTAGTAGTATGCGTGGATGTCACATGAATATATATGCCAATGTAAATGTATAAAAAATTAGTATCTATCTAGAAGGTTGAGCATGACACCACCTTCTCTATATTTCAGATCTACGATTGAGCTGTATTTTCATGGTGTATTGTATCAATAATCCATAATATGGTAGATTCTATGATCAAATCTATTCTTAAACATCAAATATTCGCAGTTACTATCTGAGACTGGTGTGTGCATCACAATATTAGAAATGCAAATTGAACTTTAAATTAAAGTAGTGCATCACGATGAAAAGCCTAAAATATACAAGAGAAGGTTTTCCCCGGGTTGGCTTTGACTACCACTGGAATGAGCGAGCTTTTCTTTGCATATCAATAGGCACAGAACATTCCATCGGCACTTCTGAGGATCCAAATAAAAAGCAAGGTTTTAGTTGTTACGAGACAGACTTGGTGCATGTAGTCAAATGCGACATTTGCCGAAACTGAAATCATTTTGTCTATTGAACACTACACTACTCTTTGACGCCGTGGCTAGCTTCAACGTTTTCTTCTGAGATATGCAATCGTCCTTAGAGTACATTTACTTTGTTCTCACTTCAAAAGATTCAGGTAAATATGATCGGCTAGGATTTCCTTTTGTTATGTTAATGTGGACAACTATAAGTTCTAAGAGCATCATTTAACATAAAGGAAGTCAGTGATTTTGCTTATTTTCACACTCTAGTATAATAGATAAATTATTATCATTTCTTTAATAAAAAATAATACCTTACAATATTATAGATGATTTTTAATTTATAAAAATGGTTAAAATAGTACAGTTTTGAATATTTGTTTTTTCGTATAACATGTTAATATTTAAAAATGCACGCAATTATTATACATGTCAAGAACGGAAATTTAATCATGTAGATATTCGCATGTATACTATACTTATTTATATTTAACTAATTAAAACAATTTGAGAAGAAATTATTACAATAAGAAGTTGTTTAAGTTATTTACACCAAGAAGATATTTTCATCCTATACTTATAAGATAGTTTCGTAAATCTATGAATAGATACCATTTATATTCTACGAAATATATAATCAAAGTAATAGATTAATAGGATTTTTTTCTAAGATTTTTCAGATTAAAATAATGTTTGGTTCAATAATTTCTACGTGATTTTTGCTCATATATATTAAGACTGTGTTCTACCTCCATCTACTTGAATATACTGGATTGTTACGAGAGTGTCAGGGATTGAACAAGTATGGATTCACTGAAGCAAACTGATATCGATTAGACATTTACACTTTAAAGTTTGATTTATCGACGACTTTGGTTTTTAATATTGAGAATATATTATTTATAGTTTATTCCTTTTAGTCTAATTAATTATAATAAATTCAATTTAAGTTATGATTTTTAAATTTGAAACTTTGTGATTTTTGAGAAGCCCTAGTATTGAATTGTTATAATCAAATTCGAAGATGTTTTTATGAAACAATTCCATCATTGTAGTTTTCCTGGAATTCCTTCTTAAACAACAATTTATTATAATTTCCTAAATTGTAAATTCTATTCCCAATAAGAACTTTATATGTCGATTTCTCGGTAGTAGTTAGGCTTTTATTATTATCCTGTAATGCATTTACCTGTTTTATATGTATTATTTATCTTTTGATTGTGAACAGAAAGAAATTATTATTAGAATTAAAATTAATGCATGGGCCCCACGAATCCTATGTATGGGCCCTCCAATCGCCTTAGGGGTCCCAGTTAGATAATATTATATAACTTATAGGCCCCTATATCGCCTTATCAATCGCCTGATGGGCCCCTAGTAAATATATTTTATAATTTAAAGCCTGAGGGGCCCCATATCGTCAATACATTTTATAATTTAAAGCCAGATGGGCCGCCCCTAGTCAATATATTTTATAATTTAAAGCCAGATGGGCCGCCCAGTCAATATATTTTATAATTTAAAGCCTGATGGGCCCCCATCAATATATTTTATAATCGCCTTATGGGCCCCACCAAATTTCAGGTGGAGCCCAAACGGGAGATAATATTATTATTATTATCCTTCAATAAGTCGCAAATAGCCAGCATTATATTATTATATATGTTTCTTAAAAGATGTTTAGTAGTTATTTTCGGTATATAAGTAATAGGGGGGGAAATAAGGTTTGGATCTCAATTCAACTTAGATAAGACTAGAGGTCCAACCACATACACTTATGCACATTCTTGTACACTCTTCCGCCTGTCCCTATCAAGGAAAAATTATTTTAAATGACAATAATGCAAAAATCAGATCATGACTCATAATCATACAACTATTATACGTAACCGCTATCTATACATTTTACTTATTTCAATTTTCAGTAGTATAGAAATAATATATTGGATTCTATTATAATTATTTAGGAAATCATCTGTACGCGTCTCCTAGCAACTAAAAATACATACAAAGGTCTTTTAAATTTGTGATTTTGGTTTGAAATTCAATCTTCTTACACTGGAAGGGGCTAATTTATAATCAACTAAAACAAACATATATGAAGAATATACCTTAAACCACTAAATTATATATCCATTTACATAATTAGGTATTTAAATTTCTAAAACTTCCCAAAAAACATTTACTGGAAGTTCCCTAACTGATTTCTATATAGTTTGTTAAACTCCTATAAAATGTCCTTCTTTGATTATTTCTAAAAGTTTCAAATTAAACTCCAAATACGTTTTCTAAACGATTCCTAAAAGTTACATAAGCTTTTGAATAATAGATAAAAATATCCCTAAATTATTCCAAAGTCTCCCTGAACTCCTAAATGTTCCCAAATATAAAAAATTGCCAAATCCCCCAATATAAAAAAAAATATTGAATGTTTCCTAAATTATTCCTAAAAACTTCGTAACTTCCTAAATATTCACTATATTTTAATAAAAGTTATAGATTTTGAAATATATATGTTTGATAAGATTAGTGTATAAGATCAATTAAGTACTATATAATCAATTTATTTGTTAACAGGTTTTTCTCTATATGTCCTCTAAATTTTAACTCTTAATTGCTTACCCAAAAATCCTTTAATGTTTTCTAAATGAAATGATATCTAAACATCGAAAAATTTACTAAAAGATTACGTTTCACTCTTCTCTTGAAGTTTCTTTATCTGTCATGGCTCGATGGGGGTTGTGATAGTGGAGATTTTTAAGGTGTCATGATTCTGCTTGTCTGGTTCAAGCTTTTAGGAATCATTTATATTGGAGAGTTTTTGTTTACACTTTAAACATTTATAATTTTAAAAGAACTTTTTAGAATCATATAAGGAACTCTCTGACAAACTTTAATAAACATTTAGTGGACAATTTAGAAAGGTAGGGATCTTTTAGTTGATGATTTAGTCTAGATAAATTTGAAGGGTATAATTTAGGAGTTTTTGTATTTAAAAATGTTTTTGATTAACTATAAATAAATTACGAAATCGATAGGCAAAATCTGAATCACAAAAAAAAAATTACAATATTAAATTGTGCTTTTTTATCGATGCTGGGATTGACGCTGAGAGGGGTTGAAGCTCTCACTCTGTCGGAATCCTAGATAAGTCGGAACCAGACCTCAACCTTCCCGTACCAACATGATTTACACAATAGGTGCCTAAATAAACGGCAACATTTCATGTACATAATACTCGCAAAATATGTAAATGTATTTAAAAAGTCAATATAATACATACCACTATTATTTATAGGTACAATTTCTGTCTTTTCAAAATATACAGGACACTGCATTAGTCATCGTAAATGATAGAAATTGTAGATATGTACGTTCATACTATTGTTGTGAATAGTATGTTCATTGATGTTGAGGCTCATTCCATTAAAAGCTCTAATTTTTAAACAGGTGCTATAGATTGTCATAAACCTCAGAATAGTTTTATTTTTACAAATAATCATTACAATTACATAACGCTGTTAATGTAGTTATGAGTACGAAGCATATGGCTGAGACACTCCGGTTTATAATTTTGGATTCTTTCATTGAATTTTGAATGTGTTATTTGAAAGAAATATTTCATTACTTTCTGCTCATATTGGTTTACAAAGGTAGAATGGAACAGGAAAAAGAATAAATTAATCAAGCGCGAATGAGAACCATAAAAAGGATGAAGTATTCTCGCTTTTATGAACGTAATATTTACATATGAGCTCCATGAAATGAATAAATTTTAAGAAACAAATACATTTATCATATACAAATTTATGTTTGTTTATGTAACGACCGTTTTCAAACTAACGATGTAAATATGGCATGCTTCCTATATACTCTAAAATATAGAATATTTTTCTTCAATTATTAATTCCATTGCATTTAACAAATACAAAACAGTTTATTCTGTTATGATTGTATATAACTTTGTTAAAAAAATAATTTAATTATAATGATTATTGCTTAATATTTCGATAATTTCTTTATATATAGCATGAGTCTATCGAATTCTTTGCGCAACCAAGATTCATTCACCGCGAATGTATAATTGCGTATTCATTCATTAGTCGAATAATATATACAAATGAATGAGTAAAAATATCAATTAAGAATACTTCTAAAGTTACTATTTTCAATGCTCATGTATATATAATAACGTCTCTATAAATAATTAATATAAAAGTAAATATGGAATTTAATATTATGTATACTTTTAATGAACTGCATTATATGGTATACATAAAAATCCACAGGATATGCTATATCAATATTTATGTTTTTAATATTTCTATATTTAGCAAAAGTATAATGATTTTACATGAATTTTAATACGTATAAACGATAAAACTAACTAATTATATCAAATTGTTAGATGTTGAAAATCATTTGTAGAAATCAGACAAAATTGAGTAAATAAGTAATATATATAAGCGTTTCATTTAAAATTATTCATAAACTTTTCATATAAAATTCAATTTTTTATATAATTGATAATATTAATATCAACATGCACAAAACACACGTATGAAACATGAAAGACAAATGGTCTAGGTTGTTTTAGTTGGATCATTCTGGAACATTATAAGTTGTGGGTATGCATAGAATAGTTTTTTAACCAAATATTTAATTATGAAAGTTACAGATTTAACAATTGAGTTTTTGTATTGATATTATAAGTTAGTAAGTTAGTTGTTTTAACATCAAATAAGTTTTAGTTAATGTTTTATATATTTTTTGTAATACTCTTAAAGATTATACTATTTTTATTTGAATTTAAAAGTTTTAATTATGATTCACTATATTTGTTCTGTAGTTGCTTCATTTTAGTTTCTGGTGATTTAACTATTTTATTTTATATTTTGTTCTCTCTTTTTATTTTTCTTCATAAATAACTTTTGCGATTTATTTCTGACTCCAATATTCTATCTAGTTTTATTTATATAGCAGTTTTTTTCTATATTAGACATTATTCTTAAAATATAAATGTTGTATATATACGTAATCCCATACTATATTTTTATATTACAGCTTTCGTAAACATTTCAAACAATCTTTATTTTTGTATATTGTGATTTTTTACACTGCTATGGCAATAGGTCGTTAGCTAGTAAAGCTAAGCGAACTATGTAGTAGGTAATATAGGATAGTTGAAAATAGGGTG